>JAYESA010000018.1:6505523-6788023 GCA_036927795.1 Iris macrosiphon
CCACTACCAAACCCATATGTACTTCGTTCAGATATTCCATCCATTTCAGTCCATGCCAGTGAGGAACGGTTCATGAAAGTGCTGGCTGGGGTATAGTTCAGGTAATCAGATCATTATCCCAGCTCAGATGTCCTCCTGTATCTTAAATGTGTAAATTGTGAGCCTGTTGCTCCAGGCTCACCATTGTATAGCATTCAAAGTAACTTCACATTAGATGTAGTGGTAGCGTCATCAAAAGCCACAGGTAATTATTATGATATACTTTCTAGGAGTTTAGAAAATAAAAACAACTTCACACTTACTATTTAATAGCATTTAATATCAGAAATCTAAAATTACTTTAAGCTGGCATCATACCCTGCTAATATAGCTTGCAATAGAGACCATCTAAGATACAAATAGACGTAACAATCAACAGATATAACAAACACCTAACCTTTCACACCTTCATTATTTCTTATATTTAACAAACATAATCTATTAACTATTATCATGTCATAAAGTCACTGACTCAATGTACCTGGTTAACACCGTCAATGTTCGCCAGCCTAGCTCTGGTAGAAGGTCTAATCTTTGTCATCTTTACAATTGTTTGATCACCACATATAGCATATCTATAACAAAAACAAAATGATTTAGAGTTTAAAAGTAGTTGTAGTATGTTAAGATATTAGTACTAGTGTGCAAATCTCAATAAGTGTGGACATATATATATATATATATATATATATATATATATATATATGAGGAATTCATTATATTTCTATATGATATCAGAGCCAAAACACTAATCTTAGTCGTCACCCATCTTCCCTCTCTCTCTCTCTCTCGCTCTCTCTCTCAACTAAAAAAAAAAATCTAACCCTAGCCGGCTCTCTCTTCTTCACCTCCCTAGCCCCGCCTCTTTACCTCCCTCAGAACCTAGCCCTAGCCTTATGGCCGCCGCCAGATCCCGTCGTTGTCAGATCCCGTCGCTGTCAAATCCGCCCTTATCCCAGCAACTGATGAGGTGGATCGTGTGTTAACCTTAACAACAGATCTCAATTAGGCAAGGACTCGACGTCAGCAGCTCTGTCATGACATATCTAGCCTCACTTCGTCCTAATGCAGACTCTGCACGGTCCCAAATTATTACCGTGATTGAGATTTCATCTCTGATGGAAGCTTACTTTCGTGCCATACGGACAGCGAAACTAGTTGGGACTGATATGAGCGATGCACCTGCTGATTGACTTGCCCTGGGTGTTGTTTGCGGTAGACTCTGTGGAGGTCGTAGTAGTAGACGTGGTGAACGAAATACTGACCGTGATAGTAGATGAGGTAATGGCGACAGTGATGGAGAACGATCGTGTACATGCTTCAATTATGATCAACCAGGACATTTTCAGTGGCAGTATCCCAAAGCTACTACCGTCAATGTTGCATTGGATGCTCATGATGAAGAGAGATCCGTGAAGATGACTGCAGAGACCTATGCCGAATTCACTGAATTCCAAGCTCACCGTCATAGTGAAGCCTCTACATCTGGATCCACAGCCGAATACTTAGCGGCGTGTATGGTAAGACCGAAGCAATAGGTGATAGATTCGGGTACGTCTGATCATATATGACAGACGATGCAAATATGTTGCATGATTATGTATCTGTGGGTCGTGTGACAGATATTACTATTGCCAATCGGAGTTATTTGAAAGTTCGTGAAAAAGGAAGTACCAATCTTTCTCTCAACCTGCCACTCACTTCAATTTTACATACATGTGTCACTACCACATTTTCAGACTAGGGGTATGTTGATCTTTTCATAATTATTTATTAATGTGCATGTTATATATTTAATTATTGCATTATTTAATTATTGCTAGTAGGCTACATTATTTATTGGATTTGTGTTAGTGGACCCAATTAGACTTGCCATGAACCATGGACCAACATTTAAGTTAGACTCATTTGGGCCCAATAATTAGTCACCCTTTGGATTAGTTAGTGTTAATTAAACATCCATTAGGAGTAGAAGTTTCATACTTAATTAAAATCCATCATGACAAGCCCATGGGGGTAAATTAGACTTTACACCATTCCTTGGAAGCAAAGGAAGGGGCATGCCACTATTAGAGAGAAGAGTTCTCTCTCCTCTCCTCTCTTCTCATTTCATTTCATTTCATTTGTTTCCATTGTTGTTCTTTCCCAATTTCCTTCATTCCTCCACCAATCCCTACCAAAATCCTTCCAATTACTTCCCAAATTCTCCAATAGAAGCTCTAGAAGCAAGAAGGAGGCAAGGATCTACAAGGAGGAGGAGATTGCACAAGTTGAGGCCTCTTTGGGTCCAATTTGAGACTTGCATTGGGAATCTATCTCCCAATAGGTACAATTCAATTTTTTTCTTCTAATTAGACTCTAATTCTGTAATTAAACCATTAGAAACCCACCTATGGCTTAGGGCTACCCATAGGAACAAGAACTAGGTTCATATAACTTGTATTGTGACTTCTATGGTGTATTTTATGTCCAATTTGGAGAAAATCCGAGATTGGTGCACCATGTGTTTGTCAATAGGTCAAGTGGACCAAATTAACATTAGTTTGGTTGTGTGAGCCTAGTGTCGTGTCCACAATTGGATACGAGTAGACCGTGTCATGATATTTTGTGACGAGTTAATTTTGAGGTTTTCTCTCCGACACGGGGGTCTACACATATCATATTTTGCCACAAGTACTAGAATGGGTAGCTAGCACTTTGATTTGTCTTTAATTATGATATTAGACGTGTTCACATCAATTGTGGTGCTTTGGGTGTTGATTTGGGAGTGTCAAGGACGTATCACAAGCGTATCATAGATCTAGTGTGATACGGGAGTGATGTACTCCTTGTGTTTGATTTAATGCCATATATCCTATTGTACTCTAATTACTAGATTGATCGGTTATCTATTGAATTATACTATGTATATAAGTACTTGATTTGGTATATATATCATTGGCATGTGATAGTTATATTCATTTAAGTATCTTGTGTTCTTATATATATATATATATATATATATATATATATATATATATATATATATATATATGTCATTGTTATAGATAATGTATATATGGGTAGATAAATAGTATACTCTAGTGATGGGTTGTGATGAGTGCATGTTGTATCATGTGTTTTGGGGGTGGGGGGGGGGGGGGGGGGGGGGGGGGGGGGGTCGGGTTTTGAGTATGCAGCAGTTGTGTTGCCGTTGTTGTTGACTGTTGTAGATAGAGAGGGGAGGTCAGGTTGATAGAGAACAGGAAGTAAGAGCAGCAGCAGTTGCAGTATGGCAACTGCTATGGTGATAGCATGCACAGATGTGCAAGGAAGGATGGAGGAGAAGCCGAGCTTAGGGGCAGGTAAGGGAGCAGTGCAGATTTTAGTGTATATTGGTCGGTATCCCTATGTATACATCATAGTGTCAGTTGTGAGGCAGATAGCAGTAGGTATCAGTAGTAGGAGGGGATCAGTCCAGATGAATATCTGCTGCACTAGGCAGCAGATAGGTGAGCACACCAGTGTGTGCAAGAGTAGTGCTCACTAACAGTGAGCAGACTGGTTCAGACCTGGGCAAGGGAGGAGCTCAAGTATCAGTGAGCTAAGGGATGTAGGTAGCAGAACACATTGCAGGCAGAGATGGAAGAGCAGTTCCTGCACAAGTGTTATGATGCAGGTTGGTATTGGTGCACCTGATGTTGCTGTTCCTTGTGACAGATTGCAGTAATGTATGAGGTAGGTTGTATTAGATTGTTTAGTTGCTAACAGTTAGCTATATGTATGTATCAGTTAAAGTTAAGTTAGTTAATATTGTAAGTTAGTATATAGATAAGCTATCATTAGTAGATACTAATATCAGATAGTGTTGTGATGTTAGTTGAGGTTAGGAGTTGGTGATAGATGAATGTCAGTTAGTATATATATATATATATATATATATATATATATATATATATATCATATAACAGATATTGGATTAATATATGTTAGCTATTTTATCAGTTAGTTTAGTTAGTTATATAATAGTTAGTATATATGTTAATGTTGGATATTTGATGTCTAGATGGTAGGTAGATATTGATACCAAGGATGGCTCAAAGCCAAGGTAATCCATACTAAGTAAATATTAGCTAAAGGATAACTAGTGTTATATATATAAGTGCTATATATTGATACTTAGTAGTTATGATACTCTAGTATCTTGTATTAGCTAGTATAGCTCAGATAAGCAGTGTATGGACCTAATAACCTGGATATAGGCTCGTACAACCTAGAAATAGCTAGTTTGATCATGTTGGACTAGTTTGACCTAGTGTTGATCTAGTTTGACTGTTTTGACTTAGATTTGGCCTAATGACTTAGAAATTGACTAGTTAATTTATCTTATCGTTTCAAAACACTGTATTGATGTGATATTTCATATTTAGGCCTTCAAGGCACTGTTATGGATACCGTTGATACTTCACCCCGGATTCCAGGCGAGTACGTTCTCTGATAGTTTCTCGTTTATGATATCTTCTATGTTTCTTGTATCTAGTGTAGATATCCTTGACTTCTTGACACATGGTTATACAGATTGGAATTTCTGGATCCCATCATGAGATGTTATTCCTGGTGGTTCCTGGCGTATCATGTGCAAGCCATGTTGTTCTTGTACTTGTATGGACACTGATTCTTGGGGAGACTTGCTACCTTCTCAGAAAATCAGAAAATCTCGTGTCGTAGCGTGCCATGGTTGGATCCACTATACCAGTCGGGGGCGAGGAGTATTTAGTGTAGATATATGATCATACCCCGCAGTTCCTGTTTTCCTGCATAGTGTTAATCATACACCGCACGTATGATTAATCAGGCCATGGTTCCTGAACAGAAGACCCAAGCTGATCACATGTTAAAGCTAGTACTCACTCACTTAGCTAGTTGTATTTTCTGACTCTTATATATGATGCTCATCTCTCTTGTATATATTTCTTGCATTCTTTATTCCTGTATAATTTCTGTCATGCTCTATTTATCTTGTATATTCTCTCTATTTACTACTACAGTCTTTATCATTTATTGGAACTACTGTTAGAGGTGTATTTCGTTCAAATCCTGACTAGATATATTTTTCCAGATGACACTGAGAAGTGCTATCCCACTCACTACGAGCCTCGTGGCGTAGTAGGCTTAGAGCTAGAGACTGTGGCTCAGGAGGGACTCATCCTAGTTGAGGCCGAGGACACTTTGTCTATAGTTCGGTAGATAGACATTATTTATACTGAATTTGTCTCCAGCTTTGACATTAGTTCTTCTATTCTTTTTGGACTCTTGGATATTATTAGTCTTGTGAGATGTATTGACTCTTTATTCTCCTCATATGATATTTGTGCGTTATTCTTCCTCATAGATTATGTGATTGAGTATTCATATTCATTGAGTTATCATTATATGTGGATGATCATTATTGATAGATAGTCGAGAATACCAATACAACGTTCTACCGCTGATGCTGCGGCGTAGGATGGACGTACCCACGACCCATACCCGATTATTCAGGGACGGGTCGTGACAGCCTGGAAACACATTCAGTTTATTATCTATTAGTCGGATCACTGGTGCCTTACACTACTTGGTAACATTCATTTCTGATGGTTGTGTTTTCAGGACCTGAAGACGGAAAAGACTATTGGTAGGAGACATGTGGGTGGAGGCTTGTATCTTGTTGAATTAAATTTGTCTCTTGCTTGTGCCATCATATCCCACAACCCGTTTGAGTTGCATTGTCGTCTGGGTCAACCATCTATCCAAGTTCTCCAGAAATTGTGTCCATCATTAGATCTTCGAATTTATTTTAACTGTGAATCATGTATTCTAACTAAACATCATCGTGCAACTTATTCGGTGAGTTTGAATAAAGCTGTTTCAGCTCCCTTTGATTTAGTACACTCTGATATATGGGGCCCATATCATGTTGAATCAGTATTGGGGTTGAAATATTTTGCTTCTTATGTTAATGACTACTCATGAGTCACTTATGTCAACCTAATGAAAAATCGTTCCGAATTATTTAATATCTGATCTAATTTCTTTACTACGAAAAAAATCCAATTTAGGATTTCCATAGTCGTAAGAGCAATAATGGTCGTGAGTATGTCTCACGAGAGTTCACTTCCCACCTTGCTAGACATGGAATTATCTACCAAACTTCATGCTAGTATACACCACAACAAAATGATGTGGCAGAACGTAAGAATCACCACCTCTTGAAAACAACTCAAGCACTTATGTTTCACGTCAGTACACTCAGAAAATTTTGGTTGGATGTTGTGCTTACTACTTGTTATCTAATTAATTGTATGTCATCTGATGTCTTCAATAACGCTAATCCTTTTTCTCGGTTATATCCCAATCGTATGCCATTTTTTCTATCTTTCAAAAAAATTTGGTGCCTGTGTTACGTTCGTGATACTCATACTACTCTTTATAAATTAGATCTAAGGGCACTAAAGTATATTTTTTTCGGGTATCCTAAGGATCAAAAAGGGCATCGTTGTTTTTTTTCCGACCTTGAGGAGGTTATATTGTATCTTGGGATGTTACCTTTGTCGAGACTAAGTTTTCCTCATCTTTCCGGTTAAAGAATGTCCCCAAAATTTACCCCAATAAGAATTTTCTCCTGTATCCCGTTCAACCAACGCAGTCGTCCGTAAGGGTACCCTTCCTTATCGAGCCAATCTCACTGTCCCACGGTCCGAGAACATCAGCTATGTCATAACAGATATCACCGGATACCTAAAATCATAGGGTCGGTGTCGTCATCAGAGTGCTCATTTGGCTCCACAGATTCACCACCACCTGATCAATTGACTCGTCCTCATTATGCATGTCGCGACCATCTTTTGTATGTTGACAACTACAAAGGGCTCGCGAGTCGCACTCAATCCTGGGTGGCAAATAATAATGGAATTCAGATCCCACAATCTGTTGGGGAGAGACTCCAACATCCTGGTTGACGCGCCGCTATAGAAGAGGAGATGCGAGCGCTTCGAAAGAACAATACATAGGACTTGGTGGATTTGCCTTCTGGTAAGAAGATGTAGGTTGCAAATTGGTGTTCACAATCAAGGTGAATACATATGGCACTCTTGATCGTCTGAAGGCTCGTTTTGTGGCAAAAGAGTATTCTAGACTTACGCCATGGATTATTTTGAGACCTTCCCGATTGCCAGGATGACCTTTGTAAGATTGCTCATATTATTAGTCGTCCGATATGATTGGCCCTTACTTCATTTGGATGTGAAGAATGTCTTTCTCCATGGGGAACTTGATGAGCAAGTGTATGTTATGCAACCTCCTGAATTCGTTGCAAGGGAGGATAAAGTGTCATCTGCGAAAGGCACTCTATGGTCTCAAACAATCACCTCGTGCTTAGTTTGGTCGATTTATCCATGTTGTTACCAAGTTTGGCATGTGCCAATCGATTTAGGATCATTCAATACTTTACCAACAAACATTAGTCGGTCGAATATTACTTGGTGTCTATGTTGATGACATCATGATTACGGAGGATGACAGTCAAGGTATTGCAAAGCTGAAATTTTTTCTAGACAAGCACTTTCAAACTAAAGATATGGAAGCATTGAAGTACTTCTTGGGCATCGAAGTCACACAGGGTGAGCAAAACATTGTAATGTCTCAGAAAAAATATGTTCTTGACATACTAACTGAAGCAGGGATGATGCAAACTAAGGGAACAACCTCACACATGAATCCACGAGTAAAGTTACTCCCCGATGAGGGGATACTGATGATCAATCCTGATTCGTATCGACGTCTAGTTGGAAAACTCAATTACTTTGCGGTTAACTCATCCGGACATTTCCTTTGTTGAAACTGTAGTGAATAGATTTATGGCTTCTCCACAAGTTCATCATTGGCAGGCAATTCTCGAGATCTTATGTTATTAAGCTCAAAATCCGGGTAAGAGAATTTGTATGGAGAATCAGGAGCAAACTCGTCTTGAGTGTTTTACAGATGCTGACTGAGGTACGAGTCTTACGAATAGACGGTATACAATCGGCAATTCAGTATTTATTAGCGGAAACTTAGTGTCATGGAAGAAAAAGAAACAGACTGTGGTCTCACGATCGAGTTCAGAAACGGAATACTGAACTATTGCTTATGGCACAGCAGAGATGTCATATTTGCAACATCTTCTAAAGGAGCTAGGAGAAGAAGTAGAATCAGAAGTAGCAGATATGTGGTGTGATAACCAGTCAGCCACCCGCATTGCTACCAATCACGTATTCCATGAAAGGACGAAACACATTGAGATCGACGTCCACTTCGTCCATGATGAATGCCAAAAGGGGTTGATAACATTTCACCATGTGAGAACTGGAGATCATATAGCAGATATCTTTACGAAGTCTCTTTTAGGCCCTCGTGTTCGTTTTCTTTGTAACAAGCTGGACATGATTGATATCTATGCTCCAGCTCTCCAGCTTGAGGAGGGTATAAAGATATTAGTACTATGCAATATCTCAATAAGTGTGAAGCTATATGTAAATGTAACATTCTCATCACTATATATATATGAGTCCAAACGCTCTCTATAGAGTTGAGGGGTTCATTGTATTTCTACATAGTACATGCTAAAAACAGAAATCAGAACTGCAAGGATGGAGAACAGGCTACTTACGGAGCAGTTTCATTAACTTTTGCTAGTTTCATTCTGACATCCAAAAGGACATTGTAAAGTTTTGCCTCGGCCTGTAAACAGAAAGTAACAGATATCAATATGTAAGGTTAATTAGATATACTCATTTAATGTTAAAAGATAAAAAAAAATGGTAATGTGTTGGTTTAGTTATGTCAGCAAGTAGGCAATTTCATATGGTCATAACTCTTATCTTCAAAGACAGCTGTAGAGAAAAGAGTAAATAGCCGAATTTCTCTTCTTACAGTAAATTTAGAGTTGACAAAGAAAATGCAATAGTGGCATCCTCTCATATGGCTGCATTAGATGCATAATATGACTTTACAATCCAAATCTCGAGTCCAAGTTGTGTTGGGTTGACTTGAATCTGGTAGTTTGAGTCTATTTTGGTCATCTTGCTTTGAGATAATTGTAATAGGATTTGGGTTCATCTTTTGGGGCCAGTCCTAGGTCAATTAGGAGTAGATTTTATTTTAGTTAACAAACTGTGATTGAGTCCATCTCTTGCTTTCTTTATCTTAAATCTTGTTAGGTTTAGGATTACTTGGCTCTTATGCCTATATAAAGGAGTGAACATCATCTTAAATTTCTCATGTTGCATCCATTTCCTATGAAAAGAACAAGTGTGATGAGTACTGAACTAGAATTTGTTAGTAATGAAAAATCATATTCAATGCTTCCAAGAATCGCACAGCCATTGAGTCAACAGTATGGACAGAAACCATCTACTAAAAACATTGCTATCAGCTTGAGGAGCAGTTTACCTCAGAGAGTCCTTCACACTCTGGAGTAGCTAACTTTTTCAGGTCCCCAACTTTCTTCATCTGACCTCCATGTTCTTCCTCATCGGTCATCTCACTTGTTATTGTCAAAACCAATGGCGGTTGCCGCTCAGCATTTGAGCAACAGAGAAATTCCATTCCACTTGTGCTAACACTAAAAGCAAGTTAGATAAGCATCAGTTCCAATAATTAGTACATCCTCAAATCAAACAATATATTGATTAAGTATGGTTATGACATAGTTGAAAACCTATCGAAGAAAATCATGATGCCATAATTATTATTGAACAAAAAGAACTTAAGGTACCTTACAATTCTATAGACATCCTGGGTATTTTCCTTCAGATAATCTGCATTGCAAATTTTTACTGTGAGCACCCTGAATTTCCTTTCCCAAGGATCAGCACAATGAGAATTTTGAAAATCAAAATTTACTTGGTCTTTTATCATTAAAACATTAAACGCTATTCAGGAATGATATAATATATCGCACTTCTAAATGGATAGATCAGAGAATTGCAAACATAACACAATAATTTTCTCCAGTCCACATTAAAAAAAAAAATCCACTAAAATTTTGAACAAATAACAAATGCATGACCATGCTTTGCATTAGTTACCAATGAACTTACAAGGCACGTATGGGATAAGATTCCACGGCGTATATTGTTTGGAAAAAAAATTGAGTTAATTGTTGACACTAGAGAAGGGCTAATGCTTTGAATAGAAATGTGAAGAGAATTTTCGCAAACAATAAGTAGGGTAGTCTGTAAACTCCCTCGACCATATTTCAGTAATTTAGGAATATTTTTGTCAAATTAGAATTATTGCAACTTTTTAAATTTATTTTGCTTACATATCCTATTGAATTGTGCACCTGTCCCTCACACAATTAATTAGAGCATTACACTAGCTGTTATGTCCAAACAAAGTTCACATACCTGTCCTAGACATGTTAGACTATTTTCCTAAATTTTGTGCAACTCCCAGATGCTTTATTTTAAGCCTCGTTTGAGACGCACAAATATCGTTACAAACGTCCGTATTTATTTCCTATTTAATTTTCTGCTCTTTACCCATCTCTGTACCCCTAGGGATTTGAGGCCCAACATGCACATGTTTTACCCAAACAAAAATACGACAATATTCTACTTTGAATATACTACAATTAGTATATTGACACCGTAGAAAAATTATGGCCCTACCTGCCTCTAAATAATTAGAGAACACTGTGCGCAGTATTTATTAAATAATAAATACGGTGACCCGTATCACCCAAAGAACCAGGCCCTGCCCCTGCCCAGGCTCACCCCCACCCCCCCCAAGGCACTCCCCCAGCTTTCTCCCTCATTTCTGTGCAATTTAGTATTTTTAGGAATCAGTGTTTTTAATCAGACAAATTGTGTAATTACGCAAAATACCAATTTTAGGACCTATTTGCAATTTATGAAATTTTAGGAATTTTTATGCAAATTTCCAGTGTGAGGTGTCATCACCTCATTGGCTGGTGAACGTGGACCGTCCATGTGGCCGTGGGACCCACCAAAATATCCTGAAAATATCAGAAAAATATCCTAAAAATCAAAATACCCAAAATACCCCTAGACTTCTAACTATTTACCACCCATGCCATTACCTAAACCATATTTATACCCGACCACCCCCATTCCCTAAACCCTACACCACCACCCTCAGCCCACCTCCGGCCACCAAACTCCGGCGAACCCTTCGCCACTTCCCTGCCCTCCCCTCCGACCACCGCCACCCCCCTCCGGCCACCGCCAGCGCCGCCCTGAGCTCCCACAGAGCCGACCCGACCACCACACCCACAGCACTACTCCACCACCCGACCACCCCCAGCACCACCCTCCGCCACCGTAGACCACCGCCACCACCCCCATCCGCTCCGCCTCACCGCCCTCCGCCGAACCACCCTGCCTCCACCGCCCCACGACGCCCCCAGCCGCCGCCAGTCTCCCCGCAGAGCCCCCCGACCCCCTCCGGCCATTACAAACCCGACCAACCCGACCGCCTCCAGCGCCCCCTCGGACCGCCTCTGACCTCCGCCACCACCCCCGGACACCTCGCCGCCCCCTCCTCCGCCACCCAGACCCCCTGCACCGCCACCGCACGCGGCGCTGCAGCTGCTGCAAGCCGCCGCTGCTGCTGCTGCAAGCCGCCGCTGCTGCTGTGCTGCTGTTAAACGCTGTTGCAACTGCCACCGTCCCTCCGGCCAGCCACCGCCACCTCCGTCGCTGTCCTCCCGCCGGCGACGAGGCCTGGGTCCCCCCCTCCACGTGGCAGGTGACTCACCCTCTCTCTCTACGTATATACATGTATATATACATATGTATGTATAATACCTATATATATATGTATAATTATATATATATACTTATATATATTATAATCTATATATATATTTATATATTATTTATAATATATTAGTATATAATTATTTAATACTGTATATATACAGTATATATATATGTATTATTATATATTGTATTATTATTATTATTATATGTATTAAGTATATATATATATATATATTGTATATATGGTATTATATATATATATATATATATATATTATTATTATTATTATTATTATTATTATTATACAGTATATAATACAGTATAAAATATACTATTGTATATTTTATATGTATACTTTTATTTTTCTGTTTTATATATATATATATATATGTATATTTATATATATATATATATATATATATATATATATATATATATATATATATGTATGTATATTTATATATGTTTATATATATTGTATTTAATTATTATATTATATAATTATTATTACTGTTATTTTTTTCAGTATATAAATATAATATATAAATATATTATACTATACTATGTATATATATAATATATATTATATATCTATATATATAAATACGTATAAATATATATATATATGTATGTATTTATTATATTAAATATATATGTATATACTATAAATATTGTATATACAGTATATATATTCTTTTTATATATACTATTATATATCATATATATATGTATGTACCTGCAAATATATATATATATATATATATATATATATATATATATGTTTTGTCTCTTTTTATAATATGTACATATATTATATTAAATATACTATTATATATAATATGTATATATATATACTATATATATATACATATGAAAATATGGTTACCCATATACTATGTACATATATATAATATATCTATTATATATTTCAATATACTATATAATTGTATACATACTACTACTATATTATATATATTTATGTATTTCACATATACATATATTTATATATATGTATATATACTCTTTATGCAATTTTCTTCTATATGTATATAATTCTGCATTTTCTTTATATATATGTAAATATATATATATATATATGTATTTATATATAATATGTATGTATGCTATATAAATATATACATACTACTATATTTACTATATCTATATATATATATACTCTATATATATATATATACCCTATATTATATATATGACTATATATATATACTATGTCTTATATATATATTTACATAAGTATATATATACTATTATATTGTACCCTTTTATTTAATTATATATTTACGAGCCATGTACTGTCTTAAACAGAAAACATCTCCAGCGCAGTCAGTGACCCCCTGTCACAAGAACCCACAGACCTGACTGTGAGACCAGGTTTTCAACACAATCAGGAAGTAGGCAAGTATACCTTGCCAAGTTTACTGTTTAAATTATAAATGTTGTTATATGCTATTTCTCCTGAACTTCATATGACTGTGAGTACCTGAGATTGCCTCGGGTACAGTCAACAGATATGTTGACACGTAGTGTAAATAACTTAGACTCTAGTAGACTTTCCAACAAGCTGTGAGGGTATCCTAATATCCTCCTAGACCCTAACACGGGAACACGCAACAAGGTTGCAATACATATTGGGATGCGAGCTGCGTACTCGATTAGCTACCGGTGCGTGTGACGTGCATCACGGCTTAGCATAAAATCAGGAAAAGTACGACTTGGCATTAGTTACATTGGGCGGAAAAGATACTAGTAGACGTATGGGACACCCCCTCCTTGAGTCTTTTATCCTTCGTACCATGCTCCTCGGAGATGGTCGATTGCGGAGCTACCCGTGAGTCCGGGGGCATATGACACATATACTAGCCAGTCACCACGATTGGTGAATTAAGTCAGCATATGTCAAGCCTACACATTCCCGTACGTACTACAAGGTCTTTACATTGCATTCACTTAGATGGTTAGCACACCCTGTATTTATTTATTTATTCAGTATTTATATACATGGCATGTGGTTTTTCTGTATCTTGTTATGTCCCCTGAGGACCTGGTTCCCTGCCAGGTTTAGTCGAGATGTTCTACCCCACAGTGTACGGACCTGGACAGGAGACTAGAGATGCCATTGAGGAGAAGTTAGAGGAACTACCATCAGAGTCTGCCTGAGTACACCTGGAGCTGGAGCTACTTACATTGATAGACGATACTCTAGTCTATCTTATTTTCAGTACTTCTTTATCTTTTGTAGTGGATTATTTCCACAAGACATTATCTGGTTTTGTACTATGACATTCAGGCTTAGCATTATATATATTCAGCACTTATTCCCATGTTCATTGATATATTTTGTGGATGAGATTAGATTTACCTGTATTAAACTTGTAGTATTTTAGGACAGCGTAGCATGTCACTTTGGGTCCATTAAATTGGGTAATCCCTTAATGACGTGTCAGCTGGCCAATGCCACGTGGCCTGGTTCCTTACATTTTGGGACTGGGGCGTAACATAGTCCAAAGTATCAATTGTTTGGCAAATTACATGAAAGAACGAGGGAATATCTCACATTCATAAGGAATAGGTGAAAATGATAGCTTTTATAATTTTAAATTATCTATCAATCAATATGGCGAGATTGATAAGGATGTTTTACAATTAAATCTAGATGGCTGAAATAGAGGAGTGGCTCTAGCGTGATTTTGGTAGATAACTTAATATGTCCCCCTATTCATTAAAAGACAGCTTTCAAAGACTATTAAAGAGCAAGAATGCTTTATGGCTCATTGCAAATGCAAGAAAATAGAGAAATGTCTAAATGCAAGAAAGAGAATTGTCCATAAAATAATGGTAGGTCCTGAAAGGAGAATGTTGAGATAGATGCGTGGCAATGCAGTAAGAAATAGAACAAGAAATAAACGCATGAGGGAAGTTACAGGTAACATCGAAGAAAATATGCATAACTCTGATTTTGGCATTTTCAGCAATATATCAGTTCTTTCCAAACAAGCATGCGTTTCTGGTCAAACCTTCTTGTTAGATGAGAGGTTTTCTCATAAGCTGGCAAAAACATGGTAATTTCATGTAATAGGTCATTTTTTAGGACTTGTGCATAATATGGAATTTTCTCAAAGGATAAACTGAGTAATATTAGAGAAGAATTATGAATAGCAGTTCATTTATCTTATACCGTATACAGATACAAGGCCATTTCCTGGAAACACATAAATTTTTATAAAAAAATAAACTTGATTGTAAGAGTATATTTCATTACCACAGTACCACTTTTCTAAGAATCACCATGAACATTGAATCAGAATGACCCTTGCCCCCAACAAGTTCAAAATGAGGCACAAATGCCACATGGGAACACTCTAGATAAAGGTATTCTATCTAATTGTGGAAGAATAGAAGTATACAGATTAATTTCATCAGATGGAAAGGAATACATATTTAAAGCACTTTGGTGTAATACGAAAGGTATCTAAAAAACTAACAAACTCTTTCACACTCCCCACAAGCTGGAGAGTACATGTCAATCAAGCCAGTTTGGAGACGGAAACTATGGCAAGAGGAAGTTGCCTCTATCTAGGCGCGCCATCTAGGCGGTGATAATCTGAGTTGCAGACATCTTGGGCAACAAGAGTGAGTTTTGGCTTTCGTGACAGTGGGAGAGGGTGAGTTGCGACAATCAAGACCACAGGAGGCAACGAGGGTAGGAGTTACAATCTTTCTAGCAGAAAAAGAGAAAGTTGCGACCTTCTAGATGACGAGAGAGACTGAGGGTCCGTTTGGATTGACGTTTTAATTCCTTTATTGAGTTTAAACTTAAGAAAAGCATATAGATAATGTTGGAATATGGAAACTTAGAAGTTTAAAAAAAAAATTGGAAAACCGGTGTTTAAACATAGTTTTTGGAGAGTAACTTAAAACTGTTTTCAGAGTTAGATTTATGACACTATTCTCTTTCTCTCTCTCCTTACTTTTTTCTTCTAAGAAAGAACGTCTCTTCTCTTTTCTTCTCTTCCCTCCCTCCCCTAGAAAATGAGACCCCTCAATCCTCTCCCCACCGGCTCCCACTTCGACGCCTTTAATTTGACCAAAGCCCGCGCCCTCCCTCTCCCCGAATGCGACCCCGTGTCCGCTGCCGGTAAATGTCGTAGAATTGGACTTCAAGAATCAAATCGACGAGAGAGAAGCTAGGGTTACGGTTACGGTTAGGGATGCAGCCGGAGCGGAGGAGGGGGGGAAGAGGTGGGGTCACAGTCGAGGAAGGGGGGAGGGGAGGAGAGGATGGAGGAGGGGCCGGCGGCAGCGGCGAGGTTGGTCTGGAAGATCTGGCAGCAGACGTTAAGGGTAACGACACTCACGGCTTCTCCGTGGTTGAGCTCACCAAGCACTTTGAAGCTCACAGCTTCTCCGCCACCGTCATCGTTGTTGATCCCCCCTTCGACACTTCTCCACCATCGACCCCCTTCCTTCCCCGTGTCTCCTCCGCCAACCCTTCCATCGTCTTCCACCGTCTCCCCAAAACTTTGAAATAAGGATTTTATTCTCGTAGTTGTTGTGTTAGTTGTTGTTTTTGTTCAAAGTTTACATCTTCTGCTTCGTGAAGGAGAGCATCTGTTGGAGGATGAAATAAGAATTAGAAAAAAATTCAGAAAGAATTTGGCTGCAGTGAGAGAAGTTTTGAAAAAAAAAAATATTAAGAAAATATTTTACCCAACAGAATGTTAACTTTTTTTTTCTTAAAACATTTTTCAGATGAAAGTAACCAAACGCAAAATCAAAATTTGTATACTTAGAAAATCACTTTATAACATATTTGAAAATTGTTTTCACAATCAAATTTTAGAAAACATATCCAAACGGACCCTGAGTTGTTTAGCATTCTAAGCAGCGAGAGATGTGACCATCTTTGCGGCAAAAGAGATGCAGGCATCTTGGCAACAGAGAGATGTGACCATCTTGGCAACAAAATAGAGCTGTGAATCTTGATGGCAAGAGAGAAGTTATTGGAGTTTGTCGAAAATAATAAGAAACCGTCCAAACCGATCAACAGATTGTTGGAATCTAGCTTGAGAATGCCAGAAGTTAGTTCACCGTCGTTGAAGTACGATCGAATACTCCATGGAGTATACATGGAATTTGTCCAGTCGGAAGTGGTGGGTAGGGGATTCGGGAGAGATGAGTAGGGTTAAAGAAAGCTTAGTGACGTGGACATTAGAATTGGATACGACCCAATTTTGGGCCTTTGAACGACTTGTCGCCGACATACCACATGCATGCTGATTTTTAGGTGAAAAGTTGTTGGAACAAATTGCACTTTTGGAGATACCTGCAGGTATACTGACAGCATAGTGTCAGTATGCCGATTCAAGGCGGCTAACCCACTTTAAGTTGTATTTAGGACGGATTGTTGGTCTATTTTTTGTATTTCTCTTTTCTATTTTTTTTCCTAGTCTTCCTTAGTATTTAAGTTACGTTTTCTTATAAATAGAACCTAGTAAAATAGTACAAACAAGTTCATTCTTATAATTTTGATTAATATTAAGAGTTTTTTCTTGTGATTCTTGTATTAGAGAATTTGGGTTTTAGTCTTCGTTATCTTGGGTCGTTGATCTCAGCAATCGATGTTTTCGTGCTATATCATGTGGTACCAGAGACTTGATGTGTCAAGAGACACGATGAAACCCAACGAGGACAACCACAACCAGCAGCTCCTTAACAAAGAGCAAGGGGTTGAAGGTCTCTTTACAACGGTCCTTCGCATGGAAGTCTCTCTACCAAATCTAACCTTACGCATCCAGTGAGCCGAGCAGGCGTTAGGCAATCAACAACTGTTGAAGCATTGTACGTGAACCATAAACGACTTTATGGGTGAACAATGCCCGCGACCTCCCAAGAGAAGGACAAGTATCGTTGAGAGAGCATCGTCCACATAAGGCTCGAGTAGATTCGTCTACCTCGAGCAGGAAAGAGTTCGATAATTTCGCTCGTAGTAGTGACATGCTACCTGGCCGAAAAAATTACGACGACCGGCACAACATCGACAAATGTGATCGATATGGCGACTATGGAAGGAACTATTTTCACAGCAGTAAGGATCGATTCGAGGACGGTTATGCTTATCAACATGGCGATGGTGGAGAAGGTCCATATAGGAAAGGAGAAGACTTCAAGTAGTTGAAGGTCAACATTCCAATCTTTCACGGAGATCTCGACATCAAGGAGTTCATGGATTGATTGTCACATGTGAACTGATTCTTTAATTATATGGAGATCTCTGCAGACAAGAATGTGAGGTTGGTGATATACCGATGAAGTCGAAAAAATCAGCTTGGTATGATAGGTTGTAATACGAGAGGGCAAGAGCCGCATCACCTCACGGAAGAAGATGTAGAAGAAGCTGAAGGCGCGATTCCTACCCGATGACTATAAGTAACACATTTTTCATCGGTACCAGAGATGTGCACAAAGGAATCAGAGTGTTAAGGACTATACTGTAAACTTTTAGGGTCTTAACGAGTGAAACAATCTTGACAAGACCAAAGGGTAACAGGTATCTCGCTTTATGCATGGGCTCAAGTCGCTCATTCAAGATAGTATTGGAACTCAATTTATCCCTAACATAACAAAGGCCATGAACCAAACTTTACAGGCCGAGCGGTTGTTGGAAGAGAAGTGGTAATCGAGCAACAAATCGAGTTAGCAATCGAAAACGGTAGATCGGTCCAAGACCAAAGCAATAGTTGAGGCATCCAAAGAGGATAGAGAGACAAAGAAGGCGACGAAAGGCTGACCATAGTGACAACTACACGACCTGACAACCCTTATGCCAAACTTGTCCATGACAAGTTTTTCAAGTTTAATCAACCGGATCATCGTTCCAGCGATTATCCACGAAGGAAGGATATGGCTAACGCCGGTCGTAAGACATCCGACGAAGTTACGGACGACGATAGCATCTGTAGTTCTGACAATTTCGAGGGTGAAGTGGCTCTTCATGCAGTGCGAAAGATTATGTTAGCACCAAGACTCAATGATTCTTCACAACGGAACAGACTCTTCCGAACCTGATGTACCGTCAATTGTAAACAATTGTAAGTGGTGCTTGACAACGACAACCAGGAGAACATCATCAGCTGACGGATGACAGAAGCGAATTATAGACGCATCCGGACCCGTATTTTATTAGGCGGGTTCAGAAGGTTCTAAGCTTTAGAGTGATCGAGAGGTGTTGAGTACTTTTCTACATTGACGCATACAAAGACGAGGTTTATTGCGGTGTGATAGATAGAGTTGACATTTTCATATGTTACTTGAGCGGCAATGCAATTTGATGTTGGGGCGAAGCACAATGGACGTCTCAACACTTATTGGTTGATGAAGGACAAGACGAGCTACACGCTTACGCCATAAAAGAGAGATACCTGAATCGAGTCTTTACAAGAGGACGGGAAAGCAGTTCTTTTTTTTACTGTCTTCACGAAGGAAGTGGGAGCAGGAAACCCAAGGAGGCTAGTGAGGTTCATGTATTGGTAGTCAAAAGTAACATAGAGGCCGAAGAGTCGACAAATAGTGGAGTTATTCCATCTTGGGTAAAGCCAATCCTCGAAAAGTTTCATGACATCCTTCTAGAAGAGCTTCTCGGATCACTACCGCCCATGCTACGAGACAAGTTTATCGAATTTACCATATTACTCTATGAGCCCGTGGAAAAACAAAAAACAAATTAGAGAAGGTAGAGGATTTGTTGGAAAGGGGGATATCAAAGAAAGAATGAGCTCATGTACGGTACCAACACTTTTGACGTTGAAGAAAGGTAAGAGTTGGAGGATGTTTGACAAGATCATAATTGGCTACAAGTTTTCGATACAATGACTAGATGATATGCTTGATTAGTTTAGTGGGGCTGAGATCTTCTCCAACATTAACATCTATATAGAAATAACAAAGCAAACAGTGAAAGAAAACCATTAATAGTGCAAAATTGCAAATACAGATTTTAGAAGCCAATAGCAAAATAGATAATCATCTCCACTGAGAGAACATTTTATATGCATTATCAATGTGTACCATGAGCAATCAGTAAACCAGCCAGTGCTTTCCACCAATTAGCTGAGTAGTCTTTCCCAAGACCATGTAAAGGGAGCTTGTCAAAATTGCTGTCAAGTATCTTCCTTGACTGCAAAAGAATGAGCAAAGCCACTAGTATTAATAGATAATCTTCATTGCCATAAGATGTTCAATAAAAGAGTCAAAATAAATCTAGAAATAATGAAATAAAAAAGGGGGAGGCCTAAAGGAAGTTGGATTGAGGCTGTAACAGAGGATATTATTTTTGTTAATGCTGTTACAACAGACAATCTTTAACAGATCTGAATGGAAGAAAATGATCCAGACTGTTGTTTACTGAAAATAAAAAACAGGAAATTTATAAGGAAATCTTTTTAAAAGCTTCCAAAACCATTCTTGACCATGAACCACATAGCACCAAATTGATCCTAGGTATTAATGAAGTCTCTCATGTATCAGAACAATTGTACTTCATGCATTTTGTCCTTCAATTATATAGATTAATTTGTCGGTATCACACTACTTGTGTGGATTTCATATACATTCTTCAACAAAATCCATAACAAACTTAGCAAGATAAAGTTTATGGTACAGATCTTGAATTGAAAATAATTCAACAGCATGGACATTCCTAAACATAATGGAGAAAAACAGAGGAAGCCAACTATATTCAGCACAGGAAAGACACTGATTAAGCGTAGTCCCAATTATGCACTCACCTTCACAGTTGTATTTGCCAGATAATAGAAATTTAACCATATGCATCAGAGATGCTCACGAGCTGGCACAAAACATAAAAGTAGGGGTGATGAAAAGGTGTTGTGGTGAGTTTAAAAAATTAAAAAGTGTGTACCTATAACAATGCAAATTCAGACGTAATTGAGTAATACTTTGCATGAGGACTGATGTAGAAACAAAAGCATTCTGCATCCCTGTAAGCTTTTGTCAAGGATCTGTGTGAGGTTAAATGACTTCTAAAAGGTACTTAGGTCAATAGTCAATGATGGAAACCAATCTCAAGAAGCTACTAGGTTCGAGGTAAAGAGCCAACCAAACCGTATCGAGGCAGTTAAAAGAATATATGATGCATGCTAAACTATGAAGAGGAGGCTTATTATAATGTGTGAAGAAAGAAAACTTTCATAGTGAACCAAAGGCATGGGATTAAGGTTTTTTTTTGCTTCTGGTGGTGGTAGGGATACATGCTTGCATGCTACTATAATTTAACCTTTTAAACTACTTAGGACATAATTGATAATGAACTCATTTGAAACTACGAAAATACCCAATAATCTATCTGGACTATTTCAAACTGGGCCACCAAATTATCCCAAAAACTATTGACCATCAATGGTGCTCTCCTGCTTAAATAGGTGGTAAGAGGGAAAAAACAGAGAAGAAAGAGGAGTGAATGAAAACAGTAGGAAAGAAGGGATGATGGACGACCAGTTCAGACATATTGGGTCCAGTTCGAGAGTTCCGAGTCGAGAAGGGACTGATTTAGACATTCGGTTCTATTAGACAATTGATTTGCTTTATTTATGGTTTGGTATGGTTTATATGTTAGAATTACGATTGGTTAATTTGGTAATTCTAGTTAGGTTGCTTTCTTTACGACAAAGATTTGTAAGGCTATATAAACATTTATATTAATTTATTTTTATAAACAGAGAGTTGAAGAATTTATTTTTTGTCATGGTGAGATTGCCTACCCCTTAAAATGTTCTTCGTCTATTGCTCTTCTACATATCCACCACAAATCACTAGTTAGAGTCCCCCGCTTCTTCCTATTATTGATACTGCTGTCCAGAACAGACCTGAGACCATTTTTTTGCCCACAGACAGTCATCTCCACAAACTTCAGGCCACCTAACTCGCTGTTGCACTGCAGAACCAAATGTTGCTACATTGCATAAACGGGAAAATCCCCGGCCACCCTTCTTGGTCCCGCAGTTCTGCTGTCTCATTGCCACCAGAACTGCAGTCCCTTTGCTGTTGTGCTGACACCAATCATCCAAAAGCCTTCCTCCCTACCTAACCATCAACCACTTCCCTCCACTTGGAGAATGGAAAGCCCAATATCCCTCCTCCTCTTTTTCATCTGTTGCACCATAAAATTGGCCCTTAACATTATTGTTCCATCTCAAGATATCAAGAAAAATCCAAAGAAAACTTCGCAGAACAGATTCCAGATTCGGACTTGTTTCAATTGTGTGGCCCTTCTTAACAATTCTGAGTTCTGAGATATAAACCCTAAGCACATATTGCTATTCAATTGCAATACTTGGGACATTTTTTGGATTGTTTAACTGTTCGATTTGTGAAGATTATTGTTTTGTTGCTTACTTAAGATATCTATTGTATGCTTTGCATCTTCAGGCTAGGAAGCAATGCACTAGTCTTGTCCATCTAGGACAACTCTAGGTCTTGTCTTGTGAGAAATTCATATCTTTGTACCTTTTGTAATGGCAAGATCTACAAGACAGGCATGGATCAAGAAATGATGAAACGTATTCTTGCTAGATTTGAAACGATGGATGTTAGGATCTTCACTGAACACTTAGTTTGGTGACTTCAACACTATGCTAGGTACAAATACATACTGGATTAGGTGAGGAATACGTAGGCTTGTTGTGATAGACGTTAGAGATACCCTGAGGAGTGGGGACTCCCACAAGTCCATCTGTTGATAGACACGAGTATGTTGATTCTTTTGTACAGCCTACTTCGCATTCTGAGATTCACAGAAGTACAGTTAATAATAATTATAAATCTACAACAGGATATCATAGCAGATTGCAAAAGTTGTCCATTGGAGATGGTATTGATGAGGGTGTGACGAGAGAAATTTTCACTGTCCACCGTCACCACAGGGGCTGCATCAACATTTCAATGTCTTGTTCAAGGAGATCACTTGTGCTTGATTCACGAGTACTACTCCACCACGACTGTCTGCCAGGAAATTTTTATCAAAGTTTCCATTGTCCACCATCACCACAGGAGCTGCATCAACATGCCATTGCCTATTTCAAGGAAATCACTTGTAACTGATTCAGAAGTACTGCTCCACCATGACTGTCTACCAGGAAATTTTTATCGCCACATTCATCAACACCATCCTAAAGGCATTGCAGATAAGAAGTCGAGTATCATTCTGGTAATGAGCTTATCAATGCTAGTGACGACGAGATCATTAACTATGTAGATCCTTGGCACAGAGGTCCAGATCAGAGGGCCCTTGGATGTCGACAAAGATTGCGCGACTGAACAGTTTATCCAAGGCTTGATATAGGAGTATCATCTTTATTCCCTAGGAGGTTAACTTCTAAGCTGTGGAAATTGATGGAGGACTAGTTTAGACACATTAGTCATATTTGAATTTGAGTCTAGTTGGGAATGATTTAGACGTTAGGCTTTGTTAGACATTTGATCTGGTTTACTTTTGGCTTGGTCTGGGTTATTTATTAGGATTAGGATTGGTTATATTTGGTAATTTGGACCGTGACAGGTTTCTTGATGGGCCAAGAATTATGAGGCTATATAAGCACATGTAAGCATTTATTTATACAAACAAAGAGTTTTTATTGAAGCTTGTAGTGTGATGCCTATTCCTATATAAAATTCTTCTTTCTCATGTTACTCATTCATAAAACCCCTAAATTTCCAAAACCCTGATCACATATTTCCCCGTGTTTTCCTTTGTTGCCTCTCCATATTATTGTTGTTGCCACCCTTGGAGATATAATCCCCCCATCAAGATGTCACCTCCCTACAAGCAGGACCACAACCAGAACCCGCTTCCCAGCAGGGCAGGTCTGATTACAGACTAAACCCACCAGCATCTTATTTGTCTGTGACTAAACCCACTAGGATTTCCCTCTCCACCCATAGACCAGACACCCGAGAGCCAACTGCCTGAAGTCGAACCCCTATTAGGTCCCTGACCATCTGTGACTCACAAGCCCCCGTGTAGATTGACCAGGCCTTCAGTTCTAGAAGAATAGAAGAATTAGTATAAATAGGTAGTTAGTAGCTGCCAATATGATGATCATTAAGAGGTAATAATTCCCACTAACAACATCATTAAGGGATAATGAATAGTATTAAGGATAATCATGTTCATTAAGAGAGAATGATCAACCAAAAGTATAATTAAGAAATTACTAACAATGACCTAGTGGATAATGAAGTCACTCAAGAGGTTGTTCAAGGATAATGATCCACTAAAAATGGATACATAATCAACGGAACCTCAATTAGCAGTAGCTGAAATTTCAAAATTAATTTCTTAGCAAATATATGAGAGCCCATGTAACAGCTAAACTGAACAAGTGCAGATGAATACCATGACAAAGGAAAACGAGCACAAGTATAAATTTTCCAGCAAAAATGTGGGTTAGTGGAAAATAATTACACGTGATCCTCGAAGAATGTCAATAGGCATATTGAGGCCCCAGCGACCACCACAAGATTGTATGCAGGACAACAACAAAAAGGATTCCCTTGACAAGTCTCTTTCACTTTTAGACCTGGTACAGTTATCACATTTACCTGCAGCTCAAATACATGCAAATAAGAAGTCATGACAAAGCCAACTTACAGATTTGAAGTAAATAAACATATTAATATGAACTATCAAAGTAACATTTGAAAAGCATTCAAATGTATTATCTACTACTATCTCATGTACTCTTAACCTGTATTACTGCCAATTAGTGAGCTCCTACCACTTAAAAAGTGCAGGTTTCAATAACAAAATGGAGAACAAGAGTATGTACCGCAATCACTGGTCATCTCTTGACCAAAATATCCTAACAAGAACTTCCTGCGACAAGTTCCCAGCATGCAATATCTTTCTGCTGCCCGAAAGGAATCAATAATAGCTTTTCTTTGGGTTCCCTAGTAATAACCAAGTAAGAGATTATTTATTATGAGAGGTACCACAAAGGAACGAAACACAGGACACAGGAAGATTTGATCACAATAACATAACTTAAGCCAAATTGCAAATGGGGAAAGGAAATTTGAGCTATTTGCATCAAAATTGAGAATAAAATAATGAGCCATATACGTTGAGCAGAGATAGGTGCATACAGAGTGCACTTCTGAACAGTAAAACTCAGCCTTCGCAAAATCACTTCTAGAATAATACATCCAACAGACAGAATCTACACCATCTCTACCGCATCGCCCACTTTCCTGATAATATGACTCTATACTCTTTGGGCAGCCATAGTGTATTACACATCTTATGTCGGGCTTATCAATACCCATGCCAAAAGCAATAGTTGCAACCATGACCTGAAGCTCATCTCTGATGAAAGATCTGCAAGCAACAAGGAAACAACTCAGTAATAAATGTATGTAACATTGCAGACCATATAAAACCAGATTGATTAACATGAAATGTCTCAATCATTAACATATGCATTTAAATGATAAACTTCTAAAAATGACAGCACATTATACAATTAGTTATTACATATATAATATGATATAATTATTCATATTAACATGTTTTGTCCAGTGTAACTTGGCACGACAGTAACAGCTTATGTTTGCATCCTGGATGATGAAGGTACGAACAAAGGAATAACTCGCTCTATTGAAATGCGGTTAAGGCTAGGTAGACCTTGATCTATCCAGACTCCGGATTGACGGGAGCTTCGTGGTGCTCTCTTCTCTAAACCATATTTGCTTGAAGGTAACTAGAAAATATTTAGAACCAGAAGATCATGAGAAGAAGGGTACCTATGGGATTCTTCACGCGCTTTTTTACCCATTTGGCCATGATAAACTCCAGCCTTCAGTCTAGCATCCCTCAATGACTCATAAATCTGTGAACCAAAACACATTATCCTAACATTAACCTCACAAACAATGATTGATAAAATGTAAGACAAAGATTGTATACAAGATGAAAAAGTTCAGGATGGATACTGCCAAAATTCATGGAGCATGTTGTACTTAATCTGGCTTCAATTGAATCCAATATTTACCTGATTTATTAGTTCTTTTGGTATTTGACTTAATTAGGGCTGAACTGTAAGTATATTAGGAGTTCTAGTTTAGGATATCTTAGGTCATTTGCTTGTCAATGAATTAATTTATCACTAAGGTGAAGTTTTCTCCATCCCCTCTCCCTTTGTCTTCTCTATTATCCTCTTCAACTTGCTTTCCTTTCTGATTTCCTATTCTCTCCTTTTCCCACTTCCTCTCCATCGATGCTCTTCTTCCTTTTTGCTATTGATGATGATATTAGACTATTACATCTACTTTGCAATGTATATTATGTTAACCCTATGCTTGTTCTAGAGTAATAAACTAGTTCTTCCACAATCTACCCGAGATTTAAATTTCATTCTCAAATGTCTAGCTGCTCTATCGTCATTCCTTTGTAAAAGTATGTTCCATCTCCACTTGAACCCCATTGGCATGAACTTTATTTGGTTGTCATGCTTTTCATGCAAGGAGTGTAAGGCTTGTCCCAGCAGTAGACCTTCGTGTTGATTCCCTGTAATCTGCCCAACGCCAGTTTCCTGTACGTGGAACTCAGTACATGCTTCAGTAGTGAAGTTCATCTATGTTTCTGTGGTCAACAAATGGAATAAGACTCTTAGGTAACATGTTGTACCATGTCTACTACGAGTGCCAGCTGCTCCAATCTCGCATTCCATTTAGGTGGTGACAAGATACATGTGTAATCTTTCTCCAATTTAGTTGTATGCATACCTTAGGTAGGTGCTTCAACTCTCTTTGCAATTTTCTTCCATCTTCCACATTAAACAGGGTAGTGCTCCTTAAATACCATATTGAGTGGAGAGAGAAGAACACCACTGCTAGTACAAAAACTAGCCATGAATTCTGATTTTGTTTCCTTTGTGTTTCCAAGAGCAATAATATTATTGTTAGTATCGACATCAATACTTATATGAATGACATTTAAGCCTGTTTAATCTCTGAGCTGCTCCCACAAGTACCTGACTTTATGGCAATTAAAGAATATATGGTTGAAGTTCTCCAAGGAAAGGACAGAAACCGCATGTGTGGAGAGCGCAAAAGACTTCTTGCTATGGTATCCTATTCATCGACCACTTCCAAATGAAGTGAACTCTTGGTGGGATTAATGGGTTCTTGGTCCATATTGTTAGTTGAGGTGTACCATACTCAAAAGCTATTGCATCCTTTGTAATCATAATAAGAGTATGCTAACCTGATGGGATGAGTATGTAATTTTTAGAGTTTGGTATTTGTCATTGAATCCCTCCACATGCATGAAGAATAGACTATGTGCTACCACAAAAGTTCTGCTGGTAGTATTACATAGTTATCGATTATCAAATTACCTTCATTATCCAAAAACTAATCAACTTTGACCTCTTTAGATAGCCGAGACATGTCACAAGGGACCCCAGTGGTTCGTACCTCAACAAGGGTTCTTTTAAAAATGTACTTACAAAAACGTACTGATTGGCATAATGGCATTCAACAAAAGTGAAGCACCATACTCCCCAAGATTATTGGCCATGAAAAGTTCTGTGATTTGATCTAATCTGGAAATACATCAGCCTTTAAGTAGTCACCTGTTGATAATCGCCACGACCAAATACTTGAGAACGTGAGTGGAGGCTTCTCCTTTGAGGAAGGCAACTGGGCTTGCCGTAGCTCAGTTTATTCAATATCATAGTATCCAAGTCCAGACTTCCCTGAGAATGATTACCGATAGCAGGACTCTGTTTGCAACGAACACGTGATGATTGAACTTTGAATCCACTAGTCATGTCCCATCAATATTTTCGATGTTTGTTTTCCAGTAAGCACTCTGAGGAGTTACTTATTGTTTGATTCCTAGCCCACCCAATTGATATGAACTTACAGTCACCATCCAACAGACGAGGTGTCCCCTTCAATCTTTAGGCCAAAGAAAATCCATCAGCTTTGCCTCCATCTTAATCAAAACATACCCTGGCACTAATGTACCTGTGCGTCCATGCTGAGGAGTAGCCCACAACTTCTTCACAAATCAGTTTCAGGCAAAACACAGAGTACTTTTTTTTCCAAGTTGGTAGCCTGACATCCATGCAGTATAGGATTTGGATGTGTTAAACTCATCAGCAAACATCAAGTGTCCGGGGATCACCCCTGCTCTTGATAGTCGTAAATCCTACAAATTTCCCAGTTCGAGGAATTCAAGACAATGTTTGATGCATAAGAGAATATTATGTATTCTCTTTAAATTTCATTCTTTTTATTTCTTTATTAGGTAGTAGTTGTGCGCCACATCGGTTACCGTAATAACCGTCCCTCTTCCCCTCCCACTCACTCCTACCAAAACACCCCTTCCTCTCTCACCAAATCCTCCATCCTCTACCACCCCATATCCTAACTCATTGCCTACCAATTCTTCCCCCTCCCGAGCACTCCCCTACACCAATCCTACCCCTTACTCCACCTCTTCCACCCACACCCAACCAATGTTATAGAAAGCACTAAGCGGCTGTTATGCAGCAAGGGTACCCTAGTGCCCAGGCAGTTAGACAGTCGCCTAGGTGGATTTATGTGAAAAAAATATTATCATTAAAAAAAGCTTTAGAATTTTCTAGTTCAATGAAAGCAATACAAAACTATATATTTATATGTATATATAAAACAAGAATTATTATTAAAACTTTAGCAAACACTCAAATTGACCAAAGACTACAATAACAAGTATTGAAAAAATAGAACTATAACTAATAATTCACCAAAAATAATATAATATGAAAACAAAATTTCAATATAAAATATTTTTGGGCCAGGCAAAACCAGACCAAAAAATAAAAGGAATCAGACTAAAAACAATTTTGAACAAAAAATTGACAAAAAATAACTAGACCAAAAGTAAGGCGGCAATTTTCTTCTTTTACGGCATAATGTTGTTTTTTCCTGCATAATGTTGTTTTTCCCCGAATAATTGCCGTATGCCGCCTAGAACGCAATACTGAAAATTTTGGTGGTGGATAGCCGACGTCGCTTTTTAACACATTTTAGAACATTGCACCCAACCCCCTCTACCTTGCCTCCCCAACCCCAACCGCATCACGACAGCAACCCTCTAGATAATTATTTGATCCTTCTCTAGATGCATTGTTCTTCCAAATAGCGTTTACTTCCTGATGTCTTGGTCTATTTTCTTCCAATGCTTCTTGCCACCTTCTAATCTAGTGTTGGCAGCTTCAACTCATTTTCGATCTCTTCATTGCTATCTCCTGAGTCACTCCACTACCTCCACCAGGGGAACTCTAGTAACACTTCATCCTCCTCATTTATCCTTCAAGAAAGGGGTCAGCTCCAGAAGACAGCAGAAAACATTCACCCAACTTGATGGCTACTCGTAGCTGACGTGATCAGCAGACTACTTTTCCGCAATTTATGCAGACATCCCAACCTTATCGAAGTCCACTGCTCGTGAAGATAGAATTTTTGTGACTGTTCCTACAGCTCAATAAGCTTTTGCACCTGCTTATGATGGCAGTAGCACTTCATCCACTTCCATGCTGTCTCTCGGGACTCAACTAATAGCATTAGAGTACATCAAGCGTCTGCAGTGCATCCTCTCCCGCCTATTCCTCTACCAACTTATCTACTACCTCCTTGTTTACTACCTCAAATATCAGTTGCCCATCTCATTCTACTAAGGTTCTTGATTTTGCGCCTCTGATCTACTGGATTTCATTCTTTAATGACTAGTTCGAAATGAACCATCTTCCTAAAACCGCAAATCGAACTGCAAAACCACAATATTACAAATCTAAAACTGCAAAGCACCGTCTCCCCACAAACTGAAACAAATTGTCTGACTGGGTTTGGATTGCAGTTTTTGACGGCATACTGCTCACCCCTAACACATAAGAAAGAACCATTCCTTTTTCTCACCACTGAAAGGGAAAAATCATGGCCAGCTCTTGTCATAGGGTTCTAATTAGAGTCCTGAATCTAGCTCACCGAAAGTAATAATCATGTCTAGCCTTTATACGAAAAAAATACCTATCAAACATCCAATAACATAAAATTACTTCCATATGGGGAACTAAAACAATGAACTACCTAAAATAGAAATGCAAAACTTTCAATAAAGAAAAAGTAATAAGCTAAAAGAAAAATAAGTTCTTTAGAACTATAAATAGACATTTCAAAAAGAATCATTTTAACTATTAACATGCTCATTTAGATGCATCCTAAAACTCTATGTATGCATAATGGTAACATGATAATCTCCACAGAAACAAATCAGCTTATACCAGAATAAGGAAAGACATGTTTCATTAAGCAGCAGAAGAAGAACAAAAATTGCAGAATTAGTCAGATATATATTATTCGGATAAACGAAGAAATTTTGACAAAAGAAAATAATATACAAAAGGTACTAAAAAAGAAGTGGAACAATACTAAATAGGACAAATTATAAGAAACGACCATCTTGATTGAAATGGAAAATAACCTGTTCACAGTCTTTAACTGTTGTACAATATATAATAGTCGAACCAGCATTAGCATTGTATTTTGAGACTTCCATTACGAGATCATTCACGAAAGACAACGACCGGTTCAAAGGCTTGACACCATAAAAAAGATTCTTACGATCAAAAGAACCGATAGCAATATAAGGGTCACTCATTTCCAAGGAGCCAACAATGTCCTTTTGCACTCTACAGAAACAAATGTCACGTTTAAAAGAACTTGTTCAGTAATTATCTATGAAAATTCAAACTAAATGAGTAATCAGTTTCACTAAACACAAATTGGAAATGGCAATCATTCTTTAGAGATGCTGAACACTTTGATAGATGCACACAAGCTGAATAAAAACATACAAACAAGTTTCAATTAAAAAATAGCAAACAAGTCAATATTTAATAAGAGGAAGGTCGTATCCTTTCGTAAGTATAAAAAGAGATTTATATGCTGCAACCAAATATCTAATGATACATGTAGCATCTCAGTTATGTAGCATAAAAACTTCCACCCCAACCCCTCCTCTCCCTCAGGCTTGTTTATCCGTATGGGATTATACTTGGTGTTACTAGCACACACATGGGTTACATCCAATATGATGTCATATTTCTAGAAATAGAGTACATAAAAAGAATCAATCAATAAATGTAGCATCCAAGCAAATATGACCGAGTACTTTCATCTTTAAATTATATTATGTAGTATTGCAGGTGTGGGTTGGTGATACAAGCATAGGAGTGAGCATTCAGTTTATTCGGTTTCAACCGAACCGAAATAGTCAAAACCGAAATTCTAAAATTCAAAAGCGAAACCGAACCGAAATTAGCCAAAACCGAAACCGAACCAAATAATCGATTCGGTTTATTCGGTTGGAATATTTATAATCGTGGATCGGACCCAAAGTTATAATCGTGGTTAAATTATATTACAAATTGTAATTTTTATACACACATTTGTTGTACTTCAAAGTTGCGTCCAAAAATGGATTAGTTGTCAAATTATCAAAGTTGAACTTCAAAACACATACATAGAATCATTGTTTTCAAAATATACACATTTAAAATCACAAAATATGCATATAACTGAGAATATTTACATAATTGCACGAGTCTTATTCGGTTTTGGACCAAAACAGAATAAAAAAATTTAGTATTCTCAAAACTGAACTGATTTTTTTCAAAATCGAACCAAATCTCTTATCAGGTTCGGTTCCGTTCCGTTCGATTTCGGTCCAAAACCGAATAATGCTCACCCCTATACAAGTACACACATTGGTTACATCCAATATGATGTCATATTTTTAGAAATAGAGTACATAACAAGAATCAAGCAATAAATGTAGCATCCATGCAAACATGACCGAGTACTTTCATCTTCAAATTATAGTATATAGTATATCCAGGTGTGGGTTGGTGATACAAGGCACAAGCACACACATTGGTTACATCCAATATGATGTCATATTTCTAGAAATAGAGTACATAACAAGAATCAAGCAATAAATGCAGCATCCATGCAAACATGACGAGTTCTTTCATCTTTAAATTATATTATATAGTATACATATGCAGGTGTGGGTCCCCTTTTCATCCTTATATTCCTTTCATCTTCTTTTGTCTAGATTCTCTTATGTTGTATATATAAGATATACAGTTATACAGACACACACATCTATTATTATTGTATTAGAATTTATTAAGATTGTGACTTTCCTGGAAAATGAGAAGAGCAGACAAAGATGCAGCAGAGAAACAAATATTAAGACCTCAAACAAATAAACTAAATTATACAACTAGAAGGGCAAGATGTTTTCAGCTTCATCACCGGTAACGCATGTAAAACATTCAGCATTTTATGTAATATGGTGGTATTTACTTCTTAGTGGCAGTGGCAGTCAAAGCAATAAAAGGAACATCAGAGAGAACGCCACGTAACACGTTTAGTTGCTTGTATTCCTTTCTGCAGACAAAAAGTAATTAAGTTAAGACCACCAAAACATGCTTAAGAAAATATCATCAATAGGCGTTTGCATGGGTAACTCGTTAGATTACACAAATGAAAATTTCTACCACAAAAAAAGTAATCTGGTAAAACTGAAAAGTAGCATATCGATACAATGAGGCGACATGATACAAGGATTTGGAATTGGTTGGGGATTAACAAACTTTCTTGTAACATACTTCAATCCTCAGTTACAAGAGAATGTCATGTCTGTAACTGTGGGAGGGAGGGACACCATACCCGCTCTATGCATCAAATGAAGGTCACGTCACGACCTACATCAGGAGAAAGTCACTTGTGATAAGGAAGCCTTTTTTAGTCTAAGGGAAAGACAGCTAGGTCATTAGATCTGGATTCGCATACTTGTCGATCCCTGTGTCAATAAGGCACCCATGTTTTATTGCTTAAAATATATTTTCTCAAGCAACGGGCTTTTGTAACAAGATCCATCGGTATGAGACGCAGAGATGATGCCTAACAGTTAAAGTTTACCTATGGATTTGGTAAACTCACATGCTTCACTACAAGAAATCAGGTGAAGTATATCTTTGACATATTTCCTCAATTAAACATTGTTGGCAATCAAAATAATGATTTGGGCTGGTAATGTTCAAGTCGTAAGAAATGAATTATATGGATAGTTTAGTGTCTTCTTCTATCATAAATTTCAAGTAATTTAACATCTAGATATAATATACTTCATAGATAAGCTTTAGGCTTTCGTAAGAGTTAACATTCTTACGGTTATGTAACTAAGTCAGAGTACCATCCATGTTATTGCTAAAGCCTTAATGCTTTTGAAAACAAGTTCCGTCAGAATGAGATATACAATGTGGTGCCTGACAGTTAAAGCTTAAGTTTGAGTTGGTGAACTCACATGCTTCCCTAAAAGATTTATGATGAAATATATTTGACATGTTTCGTCATTTATTGATTGTTAACAATGAATTTGGCTGGTAACATTTAAGTCTTAAGAAATGAATTATATGGATCCTTTACTGTCTTCGTCTATCATATAAATTTGACTAATTCTAAGATCTAGATATGATAGTCTAGGCTTTGGTAAGAGTTAATATTCTAATGTCTCTACAAATAAGTCAAGATATGTATGACATGTAAAGGTTTCTAACTATTTTAGCAAATATACTAAAGTATCCTACAAGCCTTAGCCCTCCTGATACCAAGATTTTAACAGGGCCTAATGTTAGTTTGTAATCAACAAGAGGCCTAAATATTCTGGAATCAAATGAGAATTATCATAACTCTTATCTGATGCTCTTGTAGCAAGATCTCAACGAACAAAGAGTCTTTAAGAAAGAAAAAAAAAATCTTCCTGGAAGTTACTTCTAGTGTGATCAGTGGAAATTAAAATAGATAAAAGTAGCAATATAATCTGTGGGAATATCATTGAAGATACTGTCAAAATTCATTTGCACGCTTTGGTAAAAAAGGAATAACAACCTGAAATCATGACCCCATTCTGATATGCAATGTGCTTCATCAACAGCTAGCAAACAAATCCCCTTAGTGAGCAAGTTAGCCCAAAACCTATCAGAGAGAGGATCAATTATCTAAAGAAGGATATCAATACTGTTAGCCAGAAAACATCAAGGAATAGAGGAAGCAAAGAACTGTTTTTGCCTTCACATGGCCTCTTTTTTCTTACTACCTAAATCTGCTTATAATGATCAAATGTAGCACAATGGCTACCAAAATATTTACAATATATTGCGTAATCAAACAATGTACGGAGGATGCATGGTTCCTAAATTGATGATGATAAAAAAATGTATGTTTCCTCGACTCGAACCTCCATCCTTCAGGATGCAAAGCCTTACCATTGTGTCAATCAACATTGTTCTACCTAAATTGATGATGATGGTTACCACTATGTACGTCAAATTCATTGTAACACACACATGCATATCAACAAGAACTGGGTCAGCACTTGAAGATACAAGAGACTGGGAACTGGTCGGTGGATCGAAACCCCCTGCGCGCATTTTCCACTTAATTTAAAGGGGGTGAACCTCGACATTCAGGTAGTGAGTGAGTGAGAGTCGGACTTAAAGGGCAGTCTACTCGGAGAGGAACGAGGAACTGGGTCAGCCCAAGCGGAGCATGTGATAAAAATCGGATACAGAATTCCTATTTGAGGATCAGTTTGCATAGAACCATACCCTCTGGAGAGATTGATGTAATAAAAAACCGAACTCAAGCCAGGTAGTAGCATATAGAATTACCATTGTCATATATATATATATATATATATATATATATATATATATATATATATATATATATATATAAAGTTTGTGCGTGTGTGCATCTCAATAGCAAGGAGAATTAAAAGGTAAATTACTATGGGTACCGGTGTGTGTGCATTAACGCGCACGCACTCGCACACACAAATACACATATAGGGAATACGGGGATATGAAGCCAATAGCTCATATTGTAGAATGAGCAACTGTTGTGTTGGAACAATAGGAGAGAAGTTTAAACATGTCCAACATGGCAATGTTGTTTTCCAAAAAAAAAAATAACTTTTCTCTTATTGGTCCAACATGCAATGGCTCGTTCTGTAGAATGAGCCATTAGCTCCTATCCTGGTTTCCCTATATATATATATATATATATATATATATATATATATATATATATATATATATATGCCCACATATATATAGAAGAAACAAGAGAAAGAAAAGGAGCAATAGACAGAAGATTCTAAAAGTTCTTGAAAGGAGAACATTCTAGAAAAGGAAGAATACAATAATAATGGATAGAGTGGAGAATACGCGTATTAAATATAGTGAACATAGTTCTACAGAGGGTATGTTTACATATATAAAAATATAAATAAAAGGTGTCTCGACGCCATGAGGCTTCCTCTTATATAGGGTCCAAGGACAGTAGGTTTACAAATATATAATAGGAAATTCAGAAAGAAAAGGAAAGGAAAATGACAATAAATTCCTGGCAGAGAAAAAGACGAGATAGAAAGGAGGTTTATGTATTTATATAATCTATTCTTAAGTAAGAAGAAAGAAAGTTTATGAGGACCAAGGAAAATCCTAGAAATGGAAAAGACAACAGGAGAGGAGATGGTGGCCGGTCCTGCTACCACTCTAACCAACCACTAAGGTCGTCCTCTTCCTTATAAATAGGGAAGGAGGAACAAAAGAGAGAAAAAGGAAAGAGAAAGGAGGGAAAAAAGGGTGGTGACACGACAAATTAAAATTTAAAATAGAAATCTTTTATCACTTGGAACTTAGATTCACAGTTGTAGCATTATTATTGAAGGTGGAGCGACGAAGCTTTGAACAAAGGAATAGTGTGGTCATCAAAGAAATGAAAAGCAGAAACTCGTATGTACTTGAAGTACAATGGATGACATTGAAATAGTATAATATATATCCCTCAACCATCACCACAACTCTGCGTACTGGAAGTAACTTGAACATGCTTCTATAGCAACGAGTGTTCACCCTGTGGGTGTGTGCTGGAAAATAAAAACATATATACCTCAATTCTCGCAACAAATCTATCAGAGGAGATTGCTTCTCAAGGTCCAGTTGCTTCACATTTTGTTCGAGTTGGTGACTCTGATTGTCAATTCGGCTTAAACATCTATGGCCATCGATCCAATGTTCTTAGGAATATATTTTAAATTAGAAAGAGATTGTTGGAAAAAATGTGTCGATCCTGATTGGCTTTTGGCATTGGATTACAACCTTTTAGTAGTTTGTTTATTAAAGGAAGAAAATTTCTATAGAAATATGGAATTCCTACAATTATCCAATTAAATAGCACAAAAAGTTCACAAATTATATTGACTCTGCATCCTTACTTGAAGGCCTACCATGCAAACAATACAGTGGCTAGCTACAATTGAAAGAGAATTGAGAGAGAGGGGGAGGGGGATAAAAGTACATATTAGTAAGTTTCTTTTATTTCTTCTGTGTTGAGGTTTAGATATTTCAGGCTCATGTTTCAGTATTTTTGCTTGTAGTCTAGAAACTATCGTTTACGTTCGGTATAGATCTAACATAAGACACTACTCCAGAATGTAAAAAACACATCTCATAGTCATAGAGATTTTAAAACACAAATAATTCACTAACCAAACAGTACAAAATAATGAACTTTTCACCTTGGAGGCAATGAACAAGCTTTCTCTGGGGTCATGTACAATAAATCAAATTTACCATTCTCAGCTTCAGTGTGGACTGTTTTATCAGTTTGAGTACTTCCAAGATACTCGGCACTGATACCCCGTTGTTTTAGACTCATAACCTAGGGATAGATTAATAGTATCAAGTTACATGTACGACATAACTTGAGAAGGAGAATGATATAGAGGCAAAAATCCATACCTGATCTTGCATCAGGGATAGAAGAGGGCTTATGACAATAGCACTCTTTCCTTTAACCAGTGGAGGTATCTGATAACTGCAAATTGTAAGAAATTAACAATAGGACCAAGGTCTCCAAGGCAATAAAAAGCATCAAAAGGATTAAAATGGGAGGAATCAAACATTTAAATTGGTCATGATTCTATAAAGTTAAAGGACTTCATCAATATAGTATGACTAGATAGAGCACAAGATTGTGGGTGATGATTTATATGAAGGTTAAGCTCCTTTTTAAGTGTCCCAGTTCAGATTCAGGAAAGGATCTTCATTCTGTACTACTACTATAAAATACAATTATATTATCTATCCGCGCCGTTCTTTCCCAACGGAAAATGGAAAGGGTTGTATCACATCGAGATGTCGATTCCGATGACAAAGACAAGATGCCCACCCAGGTGTGTGAAGTGGTCTGAATGCAGCTGTTATAACTTATATCCTTGAATGTAGCAATAACATCCTAATAATTTGTTGAGAATTAACGACGAATAACTAAAAGAATAGTCAATATATACACAAAATGAGTAATAAGTACTGAATTTATATCATCTTCATCTAAGACTTCTGCTATCAGAATGTGGTTGATCATGGAGAATAAGAAAGGTCCATAAAAGAATTGATAAAAGTTTTTTTTACCAGCTCTCAAAGTGACGTCAACCATCCGTGTTGGTGCAAAATTCTTACCAAAGGTAGCTATGAGCATATTAGTCAGCCAATTGGTAAGCTCGTGCAAGCAAGGAACACCCTCCTTGCTTGCTTTTTGGATTGCTATAAGTAATTGTGTTTGTTTCTACAACACATTAAGCCAAAGAGTGCAAAAGGAATTACATTCACATCATCTTACCTCTTCGTCCCGACTCTTTATAGTCTAATAATATTATAAGGTTGGATTGTATTCTAAATGTTCTAATAAATAATAATATCATAATATAAAAGATACTATAGCAATTATTAGTAATTGGCAGAAGCAACTTTTGGAATAGCTTAGATAAGGGGTCATGTCACAACCTTTATTCTCTCTATATATGCACATACATCTACATCTGCATTCCGTATGCATGATACACACATATACAAAAGGCTATCCTTACCATTTGTACTCTTCCTTAATCAAGAGAAATGATTGGAGGTTCAATTTGGAGCGACACGGCATGAGAAGAAAAACAAGGCCTATATGTATATACATTAGGAATGACTGTAAAATAATAAGAAGAACCTGTGATTACTTTTTTCATTGCCAAAGACTAATATATGCACCGTGTTTGTTAAGTAATACACTCATAAACTTATCTACAACCTACCAAAAATCGGCTGTGTGTGTGTGTATATATGCCAATGACCCTCTAGCCTAGTGGTTAGAGAAGAGGCATGCGGTCCGGGTGGACAGGAGTTCGACTCTCAGAGGGAGTGTTCACGGGATTATACAGTGGGATTTAAGGTTTCTTCTTAAGTCCATAATTCATAGTTGTGAAAAGTGAACCTGAGGAGTGCCTTGGACAGCATAAGGCTCCATCACTTAACGCCTCAATGTAGGTGAAGCAAGGCTCCCTTCATGATGCACATGTTTCACAACGCATGTTAGCAAGGGTCAAGCTCAACTAAAGTGTCTCCTATGTATTTTACTTTATATGTTATTTTACTATTAGTTTTACTCATCGTTAGAGTTGTTTTGTGTGTTAAAATCACAATTGGATCTATCTTTTAATATCCCTTTCATAAGAAAAGGATGAGAACAAATAAAAAGATATTAAATGTGACCCAAAGAATAAGAAAAAGATCCTAAAGTCCATCCTTCTTCATTCTAACCATCAATTCTTAAGCAACTCAATCAAATATGTGTTTTCCCTCTTTCTTCTTTTCCACCTCCTCTTTGATCTTATCATTCTCCTTGGTCAATTTTGGTCTGGGAATTGATTTTTCCTTGAAAGCTAAGTACTTAAATCACATTTTTCTTTTAATTAATCAAGATTCTTACCACTGCTATTACAGTATTAGTACGCTATTACATATAGTTCAGTGAACGAAACATAAATAACTTTCGCACAAATTGAATAAAGTTATGCCTCGCCTTCATGAGGCTCAATGCTAGCCTCGTGCCTCGGTCCCCCAACACAATTTGGGTTGTGGTGGGCCTTACGTCTTTAATAACTATGAGTTCATTACATGCACCCCACACCTTCACCAGGAATTGCCAAACCCATGTTCAAGTAAACAATAATCCAACTTACAAATCATATATTCTATCTGCGGGACTTGATCTAAAGATAATTCACTTGAAGCCTCCGATAGTCCATATTTAAGTTGCAAATGCTCGTTCGTGAGAACTTTTTAAACGTTTTCTTCCCTTGACACTTGTTGATTAAAAACGACAAGCTAGGGTTTACACTTAAGAATGGAGATCGAGAAATTAGGGTTTTGAGGAATTTTAAGTTACCATAAGGATTTTCCGCTGCCGGTGGCCATCACGACCAGGCAATCCTTCCCGCTCAACACCTGATTTATGATCTCCTTCTGGTACGGCCGGAAATTCGAAAACCCAAAATATCTCTACACCATGCATCAAAAACAATAATAATTATTATTATTATCTTCGTCGGTAGAGAAATTAAACCAAAAAATGACCAGAGAAAATTTCTGAGAAACCCTACCCCTCATTTTACCAAAATTTATGGAACAAATTACGATTTCTCTGTTTTTTTATGGAAACTTTTTTTCCTTTTGGGGAGGGTACTCACCTTCAGTACGCTTTCCATTGGGGAATTTTATTTTATTTTCCCCCCTGAACGGACTGACGACGGAATGTTGCCCCTTTGTGTACGCCCTTGAGAGCATAAAAGAGAGAGAGGGGAGGGTGGAGGGGGTGTTCCCGCCAAATTTGCCCTACTTTTATTTACCAAAATTGCCCCTCGTTTTTTTGTCAAACAAATTTTTTTTTTAAGTTGGTTGCTTCTTTTCTCTACTTTGAGGATCCGGTTAAGAAAGTTAAGTGATAAAAAGTGAAGTGAAAAAAAAATTAAGAATTTGATTTGAGGATGAGAATTTAGGAGGGGTTATAGAGGGTTAAGTGACGATTTGTTTAACATTTTTTTGTCTATTTTTTTTAACCTTCCAAATATAAGGATTTTAAGGAAAGGGACTGAGAAATTTTGTTTAAAAAAATATAAATTTTCTTTATTTGTCCTATAAAAAAAATTTAAAAAAATCAACGTGATGTTTCGTAGTTTTTTTATTTGTAAAGATCTTTTTATAAGGTCTAATTAAAATTTTAATACAATTTTAATTTATGACATATGTAATAAGGGTCTTTTAGTAACTATTGTAATTTTAATTAATCATCCCCTCACTAAAAATCTTGAATCCAAACAAGAGCTATTAAACATATCCCACTTAACTCTTCCTACAATCTAAACAATGTTATATGTATTGATTCTACTCTCCCTCACTTAACTTCTCTTCACTTAACCTCACTTAACTCTACTTATTTTTCTCTCCCTCAATTCAAGCAGACCCTTAAATATATTCTCACAACAAAGTCATCTCGACTATATTCTTCATCCTCGGAAGTACTAGTTGAAATATATTTAGAGGAACAACAATCTGGATTAATTATTTTATATCAACCTATGTCACGCCCAAGTCCCAAAATATCGAGAGACTGGACACGTGGCAATGCCCAGCAGCACACAATGATGGACAAACCCAATTTAATGGATCCATCAGGGTGTACTTAAGCTGTAGTACAACAATAAAGGTCTAATATACTAACTCATCCACAGAATATAATCACAGATCAATATCAGAAACATAGTGCAATATCAAATCTCAATAAACATAACTCGGGGAACAACCCGATAATGAGTCTGATACAATAGTCAAGAAGTAAGATAACAACTGCATGTACTGAGTATGGATAAGACATATACTCAGGAGAAATCCTCGGCGATCACCTCGTCTTCTGGACCTGGCACTGCTCCAGTGCCTGCTACTGTTCCTGTTTCTGCTAATGCTCCCGTCCCGTATACCCCGGGATAGATCTCCTCTGCTAAACCTAGGGACATAATCTAAATTCAGGTCCTCAGGGGACATAGCAAGGTACAAGAATAACTCAAGCCAAAATAAATGCAGTGCAATAATAAATGAAACAATAGGGTAAACTATATAACCAGCTAAGTGATATGCAAGTGAGAGCATCACTAGAACTCAGGCTGAGACCACTACAAGCTCGGTGTCGAGGAGTCGGTAGCAGAGATATCACTAGTAGAGTGACTAGCTCTGATGTAGAGCCTGAGGCCTCACAATAAATATATATATATATATATATATATATATATATATATATATATATATATATATATATATATCATCATGTAGTCCGTGTGTCTCTCCCCACCCAATATAATCACACGTCTCATGTCCACGACGTCTCATGTCCATGTCACACAAGATCATATCTAATGCAACAAGTCATAATAATAGCTAAGCATGCAATATCTATGTCATGAATCATGTAACCTATACAGAATCACCATGAATATCTCAGGAATATTCTGTCTCATGAATAGTGTCAAGTGTCCTGGGGATGACGTACTTGATAATGCAAGCACGCGAATGTGAAGGGTTTCGATATCCATCTCTAGGTGACGTTACACAACTCCGCGTACGGTGTTGGCACCCGAATATTAGTCGGACGCTAAGTAATATCACACGGTCCTAGGTTAAGCATGTACAACATATAAATAAGTCAAGGAAATAGTATGAACCAATTTACTATAAGTATGGCAAGGTACACTTGCCTGGTGTTTGGTTTCCAACTGCGGCTCTGGTATTCGTAAAATCTACAGGAACGTCTCCGGATGCTGAAACAAACATTACCATCATGCTCAGAAGATATCAAGTAGCTAGAATTGTCTGTCCTTGAGTCCAATTTGGACACAGGGACAAAAATAACAATTTCAGGTCAAAGCGGGGTCCACATGTGGCCCGCTTCGCACCGAAAAACGTGTCAGGGACAAAGTTCTCCAAATTCGTCAAACTTAGTGTCAACAAGTCCAGAACGATGATACGAACCCAACGGAATGTCCAGAACTGGATTCCGATGAGCCGATCACAAAATCGTCCGTCAAGTGGAGCCGCGGGGCCCACGATACGCGATTTTGTCAACGTTCTCAGAATCGAACCAAACTTGGGTCACAGGACAAGCGTATTGCTACGAGTCCGATGGCGTAAGTTTCGTTTCGATCCGATGTGTGTACACGAAGTTACAACAAGTTCCAGAAAGGGGCCGATACGGGGCTTTGTCGACGGATACGCGTTGATTCCGGTGTGCACGCACATCCAAATCAACTTCCACGAAATTCCACACGTCCGTATTAACGGCGTGCACCTTTCGGTGAAGTCCGCACGCGACCAAGTCGTCCCGTTTGGTGGGACGCACTCAGTTACGGGAAAAAACAGGGCGTTATTTTTCCTGATGTTGGGTCGCAGTTTGCGATCGCCACAAGACGCGACACACCGAGCGGGTTGCACGGATTTCGAGAGTGCCACGCAGGGTTCGCGTCACAACAGACGGAACGGGAAACGGGGGCAGCGAGGAGAGAGAAACGACTACCTGAACAGGGCTCTGCAGAGTGCTGAAATGCGCGCTTCGCGACACGGCGGCTAGGGTTAGGGTTTGGGTTTCCAGCCGCTGGAGACGGCCGGAGCTGGTGGCGGCGCTGGCGGCTTCTCGTCGTGGTCGTCGGCTGGTCGGGGTCGTCGTCGACCAGGGCTGTCGGAGCTAGAGGCGGCGAGGCGCTGCGGGGAGGCGTGACGGAGTTCTGGGGTTCGTCGAGGGGAGAGGGCGGCTGCGGGGAGGAGCAGGGTCGAGGCGGAGCAGGGTGGGCCGGGGCTCGCGGAGGAGCTGGCGAGGGCGAGGGCGGCGGCGGAGGGGATCAAGCGATGGCAGGAGGCGGAGGAGATGAGGGCGGCGCTGGGGGTTCTGGTGGCGGAGGCGGAGTTCGGGGGGAGGTTTTATAGGGCGAGGGGAGAGGGAGTAGCGTCGGGCGAGGCGGAGGAGAGGGGGTCGTGGCGGGGGAGGCGGAGCCGTGGCGTCGTGGCCGGGCGGGGCGGGGGCGAGGCGCCGAAAAACGCGGGCGGAGCGGGGTCGTGCGGGTGAGGGGATCGGGTCGGGTCGGGTAGGACCCGACCCGTTAGGGTCTAGTCCGGTTCAGGCTGGTCCGGTTCGGTTGGACCGGGTTCAGCCCGGTTCAACCTGGTTTGACTTGATTTTTTTATAAAAAATTGGGTTTTTGGGTCTTTAAAAATTGTTCTGGGGTCCAATAAATTCCAGAAAAATTACCCTATGTCCAATATTTTATTTTAAAAAAAATATATTATTTTCATAATATTTTAATATTGTTTAAAATATTTAATTTTATCTAAATCTAAAATACCTTGATTTTAATTAGTGAAAAAAAATACCGAAAAAATTTGAGAAAAATTGCGAAAATTTATTTTAAAAATCCTGAAAAATCAGGGGGATTACAACCTAGCATCTATACTCATACAAGCTATTTTAAGTCTTTAATTTTATATAAAATAGATCCTTATTGGTTGAGTATTTTTTTTCCTTCTTCGGTTAAAATAATAATAATAAATTATTTAAATCAAAATTTTAATTGTTATTTATGTAAATAAAAAATTAAGCACCAATGTGAATGGATAAATGTAAAATGAGAAGTTAAATGTTTTTAAAAATTGTACTAAAATTATAAAATTTCATGGAATAAAAATATACAAATTATGGATTTTTTTTCTAACCTTAATTGCAGTTTAATAGTTTAAATTATCAAATTTGTATACTTAAATACCATGAATCATTTTAGACAAATTGTTAAACTAAATTTTATTTGCCTTTTAAATACTCTCGACATTATAGTTATTTTGCAAGTTTACCATTACCCGTGCCTACCCCCCTACACACACACCCCTCTCTCTCTCTCTCTCTCTCTCTCTCTCTCTGATCTCTAAATTCATAAAATTTTCAGAATATAGGTTCATGACTTTTCCTGCGGAAACTTTGTGATATCACGATCTCTCTCTGTCCAACTTTTTCTTTCTTTCTTTCTGTCTTTCTTTCTTTCTTTCCTTCCTTTCTTTTCCATGCAAAAGACTAGTCTGTGGCTGACACTGGTTTGGCACGCAGAATCATTCAAACTCCAACTTGTAGGTAAACCATAACTACCGACATTTAATAAGTAAGCCATATAATTAACTCCTTAATCATCATTATCTTCGTCGTTATCAAAGTAAGTGTTAATTTAACCTGTCCTTCATTTTAGAGTCAAACCGATCTTATTCTAGAATCGCGCTGGCACGCCACGTGGGCGGTGTCGGCACCACAAAACGCAGAAGGAAGAGATCATCAATCGTGATTAATTAAGTTACTAATCACAGTAGGGACTTCCCGATCGTTTTCAAAGTACTAATCAAGACAGCCCAGGATGATGGCGATGCAAATGAACCAGTGCACGGCTTGTTTGGAGATTTTAAGCCGCGTTTGGACCAAAGGTTTGATGTTTCTTGGAATTCAAATTTTTTTTTTTTTACGGAAAAGCAGCAAGAAAATTTTAAATTTTTGCACTTCCATATTTAGTTTAGACTCAAACGATAATTTTAAGAAATTTTTTGACTTATCTTCCACTTTATTTATCATATTTAAGGGTATATATCCAAGGTTTTTTTTTTTTCCACAATGTATAATACCTTCCATTGTCTTCTTCCTCTTTCCTCTCAGACCCTCCCTCCTTCTCCACCCCCCTCCCACCACCGCGAAAAGTTTGTCGCCGCCGTCCTTCCCGCCACTGCCCTTCCCGTAGCAGCAGCAGCAACAACAATAACAACCACCTCTGCTCACCGTTGTTGATCCCGCCCCCCCCTCCCCGCTACCGCCTCCTTCCTGCTCCCGCTCCCCCCTCCGTCCCTGCTCGTAGTGTCACGACCCGCACCCGGACATTCGGGCACGAGTGCGTGGGCACGTCCAGCCTACGCCGCAGTGTCGGCGGTAGTACGCTGTCTAGGTCCTATTCACCGGTAATTTATAATCTATCTCATCCACAGTAAAGTAAATAGACAAGAAAAATGACAGAGAAAAAGAAATGATAAGATTTCATAAGACAAATTGTGATATACAAATCCATGGTTTAATACAGAATCCAGAAGATAAATCGGGGACAAACCCGATTGCTGTGCTGAAAGGAAATACTAGCTAACTGCTAACTACTCCGCAGGAGTAGTCTCCTGAGTGGGAACCGGCTTCTCAACTGTATCACCTGCTACCTCATAGGGGCCATAATAGGTGGGGGCAAGGTTCTCATCATCGCCTAAAACAACGGATCCAGTCAGGAAAGGAGCAAAGTACACAATGCACATCAAGATTTAAACTAAATATTTGTGACAGGTAGAAAATAACTGACTAAGTATCATGTTGAGAATAAGCATAAATAAGTAATAATAATAACTAAGCGTTAAGCACTAAAAACCAGGAATATAAATAAAACAAGAATAATTGCTATAAACCAGGAATATGAGTAAATCAGGAATAACAGGAAAAATGTAACTGTGACAAGACAACGGGAACTGCAACAAGACAAGAACTAATGTGTGTGAACTTGTGTAGTTAGAATACATAGTTGGCATGTAGGGGCTTATAAGGCTAATAAGGCCGTCATAGACGACTAGCAACTAGGAATAATCAAGTATAAGGCTGATGGTACAGTCGCGTACCAACAGCTAGCAACAATAGGGGGAAGGGTAAACTACATGCCTCCTAGTATTCTCCCGTCCGACACGAAAAGCAAGACATAAAATCCAATATTCAAGACATGAAATCCAGATTTCAACACTACGTGTAAACATCCAATGGTACTAATAGAGCAAGGAACTAATTATCACAATATAAAGAATAAACTTGAAGTGCAGGTACTTGCCTGATGTTTGGATCCAATTACAGTTTTGTGTCTCGGGGAAAATTTTCAGAAATGTGTCCAGATGCTGAAATAAACATTACCATCATGCTCAGAAGATATCAAATAGCTAGAAACGCCTGTCCTTGAGTCCAATTTGGAGACAAGGGCAAAAACGACAATTTCGGACCAAAACGGGGCCCGCCGGTGGGCCCGCTTTGCACCGAAAAACGTGTCAAGGTCAAAGGTCTCCAAATTCACCAAACTTAGTGTCAACAGGTCAGGAACGATAATACGAACCCAACGGAACTTCCAGAATTGGATTCCGATGAGCCGATCACAAAATCGCCCGTCGAGCGGGACCTGTGGGGCCCACGACACGCGATTTCGTCAACGTTCTCAGAATCGAACCAAACTTGACCCACAGGACCAGCGTATCGCTACGAGTCCGATGGCGCAAGTTTCGTTTCGATCCGACGTGTGTGCACGAAGTTAGGGTGAATTGCAGAAAAGTCAGATACGGGACGATGTCCGCGGATACGCGTTGATTCCGATGTGCACGCACACCCGAATCAGCTTCCGCGAAATCTCACACGTCCGTATCGACGGCGCGCACGTATCTGTGAAGACCGCACGCGACCAAGTCGTCCCGTTTGGCGGGGCGTACTCAGTTCCGGGGTGAAACAGGGTCTGGTTTTTCCTGTTTTTGGATCGCTGTGTGCGATCACCACAGGACGCGATGCCCGAGCGGTTTGTCCGGGCACCGAGAGGGTCATACCGGCTTCGCAACGCAATTTACGAAATCGAAAACAGAGCTACGAGTAAGAAGATACACGCACCTGAACTGGGCTGAAAAACCCGAGGCAAAATCGTGTCCGACACGTGTCCACAGAATTGGGAATTTAGGGTTTAGGGTTCAGGGGAAAATCCGGCGAGGGGAGCGGCGGTCCGGCCGGAGCTGAGGCTGGCCGGAGGCGGCTGCGGCGGGGAGAGGACGACGGGGCGAGGTCGGGGCGAGGGTGGCGGAGCAGCGGGGGTGAGCCGGCGGCGGAGCGGTGGTCGGGGAAAGTTGGCACGGGGCGGAGGAGCCGTCGAGGGGTTTTTAAAGGAGGGTGGCGAGGCGAGGGGGCTCCGGGCAAGGCGGCGGCCAGCGCGGGGGTGGGGGCGCGTGGCCGCGTGCAGCGCCGGGCGCGGGGGTCTGCGTGGGACGCGGGCGGCCGGGGGACGCGGTGAAGGGGAAGATGGGTTAGCGGGTCCGGGCGGGTCTGGTTCAGGCGGACCCGACCCGACCCGTTAGGGTGTTGGACTGGGCCGCGGGCCGGGTTGGGCCAGAAAACGGGCTGAAAATAAAATAATAAAAATAATATAATAAAAGATAATAATAATAATAATAATAAATGAATTAATTAATTAATAAATAGTTTTTAGGTGTTTTAAAATAGGTTCGGGGTCCAATAAATTCCAGAAAAATTACCCTAAGTCCAGTTTTTCATTTTACACTCAAAATATTATTTTCATAATATTTTAATATTATTTTCATAATATTTTAATATTATTTATTAACAATAAAAAAATTTATTTAATAATTAAAACCCTGATTTTAATTACAGAAAATTCCCAGAAAATTCCAGAAAATTGCGAAAAAAATCAAATTTTCATATTTTTGAAAAAATCAGGGGCTTACACGTAGCAGCAACAACAACAATCGTCCGTGCAGCTTGTCGCGGCTGCTGCTGTTACGAGAGGGAGATGAGGGAGAGCGGGATCGGGGAGAGGGGGAGTGGGGTCGACGGCGGCGGCGACTAGATGCTCGAGAGGGGGGGGGGGGGGTGGGGGGGAGGGGGAGAGGAAAGAGGAAGAAGACATGGATATTTTCGTAAAAGTTTTATGGTCTAATGTGTTGACCGTCATATGGATATTTTCGTCAAAGTTTTATGGTCAAACGGGTTGACCATTTATGTACGGATTCCATCAAAAAAGTGAAAACTTGTACATTATGAAAAAAGTATGGAGTGTACCCTTAAATATGATAAATAAAGTGAAGAGTAAGTTAAAATTTCTCTAATTTTAATTTATTGAATTTTTCATAAATATTTTTTGATTAATTTTATGATGTTACTATTATTTAAATTCAGTTAGTGTCGTTAAGGTTATTAATTAATGCATCTAATCAACCTTTTCAAAATTAATTTTTGTTTTTTTTACTTGAGGAATGCTATTAATCCTTTTAAGTTGTTCTCCAAATTATTCTTTTTATGTGGTAGTCGACGTGACATCTAATATGACAACTGACATGACAAATTTTAAAATTAAAATAAACATTAAAATAATGGATACTAAAAATCTTTGATTAAAATTTACAATATCAGCTGCCATGTCAACCACATAATGGAAGGTAACATTATCCTTTTTTTTTTTGATAATGAATAACATAATTGAAATAATAGATTAAATGCTACTTCAGCCCACAAATAGTTTGGATGAATTACCCTTTTTTTACTTTCTAACAAATTTGAAAAATTGAAGCCTCACTTATTTTCTCAACTTCCCAATCCTAGAGTTACCAAACACGGATAAGATATCCAAAATATACTCTCTTAATCCTCCAAAGTTTGAACCAAAAAAAAAGAAAAAATTTGAGTTGCATTCCACTTTATTTATCTATATTCAAGGTGCACCCCACACGATTACCATAATGTATGATATCCCTCACTTTTAACAAAAACTAACGGTAAACTGCTCTGACTCTGACTGTTAATTCTTGACCGAAATATCTCTTCCCTTCTCCCAGGCTCCCTCCTTGGAGATATTTTTGTCCCAAGTTTTTTGCTCAAATTTCGAGACAGATTGTTTGAACATGTGAAGTTCGGTTCGGTTCGGCTCGGCTCGGCCCGATCCAACCCGACCCCGTGGCTCGTTTGCAGCCTCAGCTCTGGAGGGAGGGAGCGTTACTTAATTACGAGGCGTTTTCGTCATCCAAGCGAAGTAAATATATACATAGAGAGAGAGAGAGAGGGAGAGAGAGAGAGAGAAAAGGAAGGGGGAGATATCTATCAGAGTAAAAAGACTTCGAAATCTTTAAATCGATTGTTTTGAAGTTACATCGATCGAATGACGAGAGTGTACCCGAAGGCAGGAGGCGGCGGCGTCGTGGAGTGCGGAGACGACGGCGATGGCCGGAAGGAGGAGGTGCTGACGGTGTGGCGGAAGTCGCTGCTGCTGGATGGGAAAGGCTTCACCGTGTTTGATAGGAAGGGGGATTTGGTGTTCAGAGTGGACAACTACGCCTCTGATAACATTGGGGAGATCCTTCTCATGGACGCAGCCGGGAACCCGCTACTCACCATAAGAAGAAAGGTGGTTTCTTTTTCCTCCCTCTTAGTCTATTCTTCCGTCGAGCCGAGTTTTGAAAATATTAAATATCAAGAGACAATGCCAACCAACCATGACGATCGTAATATTTCCGTCCCTAATGCCACAGAGGCAGCCAAGCAGAACAAAACTAGTTAACGGCGGGAAGATTTTTGCTATGCCGAAAGGGAGGTCTTCACACTCTTCCCAATATGGGAGAATTTGAGCGACCGATCGAGCTACACAAAGTCCTCGTTTGTTTAGCAGAAAAGAAATGATTTAAAATCAATTCTCTGTTCGATTCTTTTATTTGAAAAAATTACAATTTTCATCAACTTTACAATTATAATCCATTGATTTTCTTTGGGTGATAGTTTTGGTTCAAGTTTTAGTGTCTTATGAATGAATTTTAGATTCTTTATTCATATTTTGGTAAATTTGGGGTTAAAAATTGAAAAAAAAAATATATATGTGAGACTTTGGGAAAGTAAAAATCTAAGACACCCTTGAAAATATTTTTTTACTTGGTGTATTAATTATATATTTTTTTTGACAGTAATACTCCCAATAACATCAACTAAATTTAGGTAATAGTAGCATCATAAAATTAACAAAAGAATATTTATCAAAAACTAAACAAATTATGATTTATATTTCTGTGTAAACGAAAAAGTTAATCCTTGGTCTAGGTAGAAAAACCATTTCCTCCCTTATTTTTGGAAATCATTTTCCTTTCTGTGCCCATAACACAATAATAGATGATTTTTTTCCTCCAAGATTCTGATTTTTTTTTGTTTTTGATATGTCATTTTCATCGAATTAGAAACTAAGTTTCCAAGATTCTGATTAATAAACAATATGTCTTTTACGAACAGCATGTTTTATTTATAACTGTTTGACAGTTATAAAATACGATGGTTAGACACTACACATTAGTAGTACTAATGATTTTTGTATATGCTGTTGATCTAATTGCAATGATCGATAGTTATGACAAATTGATACAATGCTGGCTAGGCTAGTTTGCTCCTTCCATGTTCAAAGACAAAGCATACGACAGTAGATAGCAACATTTGTCTCCACTCTTCTGAAGGTTTCATCGTGTCCAATACTATAACAAAGAGGAAATAAATCTCAATCCTTGTAACTGGAACTGGAAACTAAGTATAAGGGGTAAGAGGGAGGAGGGATTATGGGTTGCTCACAAATGGAAACACTAAAAGTTTGATGATTTTAAGTAATTTTTATTATCCTAATGAATCAAATGCTAATATTAAGTCCTATTAAGTCCTTGAAGTATTCTTGATAACATAAAAGACTGTTTTCTACATTTTCGAGTCTTTTCAGCCGCAACTGTAGCAAATTTTTTTACTTCTAAATTTTAAAATGGATTCGAAACTTTAAAAATTGGTCCAAAGTTCATCCTAGACCTATTATATATTACTACTCTATGATATTTAAACATTAACAAGGATTGAAAAAAAGGATTTATAAAAATGAAATAAAAAATACAAACATAAAATTAGAGATGAGAAGATGAAGGAAGAAGATTGGAAAAAAAAAATAATACCATCTGAAGGATTGATTAATGTTTGGAATTTGAGGAGGTGAAAAAGGAAAAAGTTTAGGATTTTGAAGTAAAAGAAGTAGAAGTTAGAATGTGAGTTTGGAAGAGATTGGGGGCAGCTCCTAACAAGTTTTTGGCTGCGCTGGATAAAAGTTAATCAAAATTGGATTAGTCTCGAGTAAGTTTTGTAGTACCTTTATAAAAACTCCTTAAAAACCTGAAGTAAACAGTTTTTGAACTATACATCAACAAGCTGCAAAGTTCTAACTAGTGGTTGCAGAAACTGAGCCTAGGCGAGCACTGGCTCATCTACGACGGAGAGGGGACCTCCAACCCGCTCTATTCGGTGAAGAAGCACATCAGTCTTCTCCATCCCAAGTCTCTGGCACACGTCGTACCATGCACCGGTGGCACCAGCAGCGCTTGCGCCTCCCCGTCCTCCTCTCCAATCGCAACACCCTTCTCCCCCAGCAGCAGCAGTCCCAGAGGTGGCAATGGCAGTAGTGCATCATCCCCCAAGGCCCCCTCGACCGCTTACGAGGTCGAGGGGTCCTACTCGCAGCGGTGCTGCGTGCTCTACGACTGGCAGCGGCAGAAGCTGGCCGAGATAAAGCGCAAGGAACCGCCCAAAGGAGACGTCGCCTTCGGCCTGGACGTCTTCCAGCTCGTCGTACAGCCCGGGTTCGACCGCGCAACCGCCATGGCCGTCGTCATTCTGCTCGAACAGATGTTCGGCTCCAAGGGTTCTCTCATCAAGGGCTGATTGATTAGCATTGCTTCCTTACTCGTTTGTATGCATAGTAACTGCTTGCTAATTGCTACTGTTCTTCCCACAGTTATTGTTGTTAAATTTGGGTTCAGTCTTCCTTTGGCTTTGTAGCACTGGAAGGTGTCGATAAATTTTTTGGTGTCAAGAGGCTAATGCATGAACTTTGGCTTCCTTTTTATTGCCAGATGATGAACCAATGTAAAAAATACCACATATCATAGCATTAACAGAAAATTTACTATAGCGAAATAAATTTATATTAAATTTATTTAAACGAAATAAGTTTGCTAATATTTGAAATGCAAACATTGTCCGCCAACAGTGTTGGCGGAAAACACAATTTCCGCCACGTACGCAAAAAAAAAAAAAAAAATTTAAAGTGGACCCCACACCCCAAATTCCGCCAACACTGTTGGCTGAAATTGGGGGGGGCCAATTTCAGCCAACAGTGTTGGCGAAAATTGGCCTGTGGACCCCCCACGGGTTCAGCTTGGTTTAGTTGGTTTGGTTTAGTTGGTTTGATTTTATTTGGTTTTTTAATTAATTATATTTTTTTCTATTTAGTTATTTTCTATTTAGTTTAGTTTTGGATTTTGATTTTTTTTATTTAGTTTAACATCCAAAATAAAATATGTTACATTGAACCAAAAAAAAAAAAAAAACTACCGTATGAATATTACGTTTGCCGTCGATCAGACTTCGAACGCCCATAACTATTTGTTTTCAAATCGTTTTTCGTCACACAATAGGTCGATTTGAATGTTTTCGACGAGAGTAACACAATTCATGTAGAGAGAATTTTCATCCGAAGTACGACGTATATATTACAGGCAAAAATATAAATTATAAAATTTTAAAGTACCATAACTTTTGACTGGGAGATCGAAACAAGGCCCAGTTTGAGCCAAAATGACCGTATGGAAAAGTACTTCGGGATAAACAGTTTCATCGTTTGACGGACTTCCCAAATTTTTAGAATCGCAAAAAAACGATGTTTTGACCTCCAAATTTTACTTTTGGTAATTTTTTTTATAAAATATTTAATGTACTGATAATAAATTTACTATGTTAAATAACAGAATACTTTAACAAATTTTAAGGATAGAAATTTGGAATATTTTAAAATTTTGTTACATATCGACAACTGAGTTAATTTTATTTTAATTTTATTTTAATTTTGAAATTTTGATAGAGTAATTTTTTTGTTAATTTATTTTAATTTTATTTCGTTAAAATATATTTTTATAAATAAAACAGAAAATTAACACCCCATTAACACCCCACCAATTAACAAAATAAATTAACAGAAAAAAAACAGAAACAAATTAAAAAAAAAGTAAACTAAATAGAAAAAAACTATTTAAAATAGCTTGATCTATTTAGTTTAGTTTAATTTTTTTTTCTATTTAGTTTAGTTTTTTTCTAAACCAAATAAAACCAAACCAACTAAACCAAACTGAACTAAACCAAACTGAACCCGTGGGGGGCCCACAGGCCAATTTCCGCCAACACTGTTGGCTGAAATTGCCCCCCCCAATTTCAGCCATGGCGGAATTTGGGGTGTGGGGTCCACTTTTAAATTTTTTTTTTTTTTTTTTGCGTACGTGGCGAAAATTGTGTTTTCCGCCAACACTGTTGGCGGACAATGTTTGCATTTCAAATATTAGCAAACTTATTTCGTTTAAATAAATTTAATATAAATTTATTTCGCTACAGTAAATTTTCTGAACCTTCATGATCTGGCAAGAACAGTGTCACGACAAAAAGACTAATTGAAGTCCGAGGAAAAAGTACACTAATGCTAAGAGTCCACAGCACGACATCTTCTATTTTTCCTTTGGAGAGAAATGATACTATACAGACAGAAACTGGTGTTTCGAAACTTATAAATGGTTTGCTCTTCAACAGCTTACCAGAAAGGCTAAAATCTTCTAATACAACAAACAAATCAACAGCCAGAGTTATTTCTCTGTAGCATGTAATTACACTCTAAAGCACCATTTTTTTTTACTAGACATGTTATAGTGCCCTTGGGAAAAATTATGCTGATTTCATATAAAGGGGGACCCCCCCAGCAGCAAGCTGTGCCATTTCATATACAAAAAAGACAAAACACTAACGAAGCAAAGGTTACAAGACACAGGTCCTAATAAAATCACGAAAAGGAACAAACATTCTTGGATCACACCTGACTTTACACACCTAAGGTGTAGCATTCCTGAACAGTTGCCCACGACTTGGCGTCGTTCTTCTGGCCATTATCGGAACTTTGTCTCACTTGATTTGGTGCTCCTAAATGTTGAGAGAGAGAAGAATGACCTTGTACCTGGAAGTGAACATATTTATAATAGTGAAGATGTATAGACCAGAAAACTAGAAATCAAGACGTTCCATTATTGGCAGGATGGGCTAACCTTTACTGGATGTGGATGATGCAGAACTCTGCAATTCCCGTAACTTGTCAGAAATTGTAGAAATACTCGTGCTCGATTGAGCTGTAGAGAAAAGAAATCAGTTAATTTCCATAAGCATATCATGGGGGGCACATTTGCATATACAAGTAGTCAAGGTACTTTTAGTTAAAGAGAGGATTCACAAGAAATTAAACAAGTGCATTCAGTTGGCAAAATTTTCTTCGGTTCTAAAAGAGCCCCCTTGCTGATCCACCTACAGCTGCAGCTTGGAGGGAACTTCTATATCTCCCAAGAATAACCTAGGTCTGACGCATCAACGGATCTTGTAAAGAGCTAACCCAACAAGCTCAACCTTTATGCCTGCGTTTGCTATTGTTGCTGGTTTTCGAAAAGCAAAAGCAGAAGCTGCTTTTGAACGGTGCCCCCAAAATGAAGTAGCTTATCAAAAGACGAGCATAATCTAGTCTTACCAAACATCATTTGCTGCTGTACCAAAACCAGGCTATATATCCGAAGAATGACCCACTAGCCCAACCAGACCACCCCTTCGGAGAACTTGACCCAACGAATACCAAGTGGGGCATAGTTTGTTAGGTTCATGTAAACAATCATTTGTATAACACATGAATCATAGAAAAATATTTTAAAATGTTGTGTTAGACAAATGGATATCTTCAATCAAATATGTTGATGAAAGAAAATGGTACGCAGCGCTATTTACTTAAGATTAACTGCCTCCACGCGCAGGTCTTGGTTGTATCATGACTTCGCTAAGTCTTTGGTCAACCATAAAACTTATAACAAAGTAACTTAAGTCTATCTTTTGCAACATCATTATATTTAGAATGGATAAATACAGCATACCTGACAAGGTATCATTCATCCCTCTGTAGTCCATGGATCCCTTGCTAGAATTACCACCATCAAAATTTCCAGTGAGCACGGTCTTTGGTGGCTCATAGCTCTTGGTTTGAAGGGCCGCTTTCCTCAACAAGGCATCTGAGTTCCTCTTACTGACAGCTTTAGACTCTTCTATATCATCCTCTCCTTCAGAGAAGACTGATGGGCTTCCCCAGTCAGTCAAATTTCCGTCACCTTTGCTCTTTCGAGCAAACTTCAAGAGCCTTTTGAACCCCTTAGGGGCATCTTTTTGATAAACTAAAGCAGGAGGATTCTCAGCATTTCCCCACTCGATGCTCTCTGGCTCATTACTGTCAGCCTGCATCATTTGTGACAGAGAATGTCGTGCTCTTGGGCTTGACGATGTCGTCGGTGGTGCAAGCCCAGGGGAAGTTGTGAGTTCGTGTTGGCCATTGTAACATGAAACAGAACCATCCTGGCATTCTATTTCCACCCATGCGGCTGATGATATGCCCAAATCTTCATCTGCTTGGATCTCCGAAACAGGAAGTTCTATTACATGCTTGGATCCATTATCAGATTCAATTATACTACTTTCTTCCAAACCATTGCTGCTACCATGAATTACAACGTTCTCTAGCATATCTTCCATATCTTCGTCAAGATTATCTTTTGGTTGGTCAAGATCAATCTCTAGCTCCTGAGTGGTTGGCTCAGCAGCAGTCACAGAACCTGACTCAATTTCTTCACTTTGGATAATATTTCCACTGCTTTTGGAAGACTCATCGAAATGAGAAACTTTAGTTTTGGCTATGACAGGGCCGACACCGGGACCAATTCCTGTACCTTTTCTCAGGAAGGGCTTCGACTCTAATGGAACAACACTGCTTTTCTTTGTAACCTTGCTATATAAACTCGGTTTGGCTGATAAGACACCAGGAACATCTCCAGGATCTGTTGAACTTTTGCTTTTCACACTTCTGCTATTCTTGGTTACTGGTCTCTGCTTCTTCTCTTCTTGGCCTTTCGGACTTGACTTCACATCAGTTGTGGGTTTTCCTCTCAAGCTAGGTTTGACATCAGCAGGGTTTCCTTTCCTGACTTTAGTCTGCTGAAGTGATCTCTCTGTCCTTGGGCTTGGTATAGACGGTGTTGGCTGAGACTTGCATGAGGTTGCTGGCATTTTTGTTGTTGTCGGTGGTCGGCTTGCTCTTGGCAATGGTCCTGGTGTCCCGCTCGCTCTTGGCAATGGTCCTGACGACCACGAGCTCCGTGTGGCAGGCAAAGGTGTTTTGGGCAAAACTTTTCTTGTAACAGCTGGCTTTGAAACTTCCTTCTTGGGCAACACTGGTGGATCTGAATTTCTCCGTGCTTTCTGAGAATGATTGGGTGAATCTCGCTTTCTAGCAACACTCCCAGGTTTCGAGGGTATTTCTACCTTTCTGTCCTCAAGAGTTCCCTTCATCATCACCTTAGATCGTGCTTCCCTAGATGTTCTCTTCCCGACATTCTCAACTTGAAGCTTCTCTTGCCTTTTCTCCTTATACTGTTTGTCGGAGCCTCCCCTCTGCTCATCAGAGACATCCAGGTTTACTCCACTACCAACATTAGTGCTTTCTCGGTGCTTCTCAGGCTTAGTTTCCATCAGCTTCATCAGCATTTGCTTCAACTCAGCTTCCTTCTGCCGACTCCATTCAGCAGAGGCTGTTGCACGATCATTGAGATCCTCAACCTTCGGTTTTTCAGGTTCAGCAGGTTCCCTTTGAGGCACTGTAATCTTCTCCACTGATAAACATTCAGCAACCTGAGGACCCTTATCAGCGTTTGAGGGCGAGACAATTACTTCTTCTGATTTACTCTCTTCTCTGTTCTGAGGGGCATCATCTGAGGTAGTTTCATGTAAGCATTGGTTGAAAGAGTCACCCATACCCGCACTCCATCTTCTTAATACAGACTTGGCGGTTGTACTGTTTGATACTTCTCCTAAGCCCTTCTTTTGGCTATCCGTATTTTTATCTTTCTGTTTGCACTCAAAGAGATTTATTGCATCTTTAACACTCATACTTCTCACATGATTAGCTTCACACTCAGGCTTCTTCGGCAGCTGGTTAGGTTTCTCATCTCCACTGTTGCTTCTTTCATCAGCTTCCCTGATAGACACATTTCTTTCCCTACCAGGAAAATAATTGAGGCTCTTAATTGTAAGTGCAGTAGATCTTCGAGATCCGGATCTCCCTATTTGAATGCGTCTCATTGGGGAAGCAGATCTTCTAGGTGATGCAGATCTTAGAAGAGGTCGGCTTCTTTCAGCATGTGACTGAGATTCATGGGCTGAGTCAGAAGACTCCTCACTTTCTGTTGAGCATTCTCGTTCAGCCTGTGCAATTTTTGCCGGGGAGATGAGATTGATTACAGGTTTTACTTTGTTAAGTCGTGAAGTTGGCTGAGAGATAACTTCTGTTGTTTTTTCAATAACATTTTTTGACTTATGTGAGGATATCAACTGCTCATGTGAAGGATCATCAGGTAGGTCCTTTGGGCCCCGTGCTAAGATTTTCAACAAAAGATTCCTGTAAGAACATACAAACAACAATATAGGTTTACAAGGCCAAGATCTCCAATTTGAAAGAAGGGAGAAAGCTGAATATTAAAAAAGGTTGAATAATCTCAACAAGGATAATAGTGTGAACTACTTGGGCTTTGTAAGTTGCATGTTACTTTGAAACCATATGGGTCGATATCTGCAGGTTTGGTATGAGCAGGAGCGGACACGGGAGGGGGAATACAACTATGTTCTGATAACCACACCTTGTTGTGCGTTGCAGCAAAACGATGATTTGATCGTTGCGTTGTCATGAACACTGTGGTAAGCACATTGCAATGTAGACAATGGGAATGTTTTAAAGGCAAGTAAAGATGATTTGAAAAGTTTGACGGGGTTACAAGACCTAACTAATTTGCATAATTTCTCTTAGAACTATTCATTTTCTCGAGGGATCTATAACAGAATTTGATTTTCAAATTTGAGAGGGATCTATAAAAGATAGGGAAATGTTTATATTTAATATAAGTCAACAATAATAGGAAAATGTTTGCTATCTTTTCCAGTGGTTCAAACAATCATCGTGACTCCACCTTGCACACCCTTAATAGCCTCAAATAGCTACTAAAGTAAAGACTTGTTCTTCTTCAAATCCCACCACATTGTACCTTAGGAACTTCATCTTAAGCTTTCTCTAGGTCAATAAAAAACCATATGTAAATCCCTCTTTTTCTCATTAAGTGTTTCCTTAAATATTCTTAGTAAGTAAACGGCTTCCATAGTAGATCTACCTAGCAAAAAACCAAATTGATTATTTGAAACTCTAGTTCTTTTCTTAATATTTGCTCAGTTACTTCCTTCCACAGTTTCATGGTATGGCTCACAAGCTTCCTCGATAGTTAGTACAACTGCATACTCTCTTTTCTTACTTTTATATATGATAGTATGGACTACAATACTACTACTCCATTGATCAGGTAAATGAATCATTTCGTATATAGATCCGACAATGATACAATTTTTACGTTCATTGCTGGTTGCCTAACGCAACCCTCCTTTATCAGGACTTAGGACCTTGCAGTGAAAATATAAGAGATTGAGCAACGCACATGCAGAGTTGGGTTATTCATGTTTAGGCATTAGGGATGGTATTTGAACTGGGTTATTAGTGTTTGTTTTAAAAATTGGGTTTTGGGTTCTGTTGGGACGTGGCAGACGATATTTGTCCTCCATCAATCCGAGCCCCACATATATAATCTATACCCCTCAAGCCCCACCATCATTTTCCTCCTCCCCAACCCATGGGCTTCAAATGCAGACTCACCCCTTCTCTCTCTTTTGCTCCGGACTCAACCCTGCCGGTGCTGCATCTTAAACTGAATCCCCACAAGTGCTCGTCCTCCATCCTAGAACTATAGATGCTCTATTTGCAAAACTAAATGCATCTGCTGCTCCTTCACCACCGATCTTAGCCCTGAGACGTTCTTATCTTCTTGCTCTGATTGCTATCCTCTACCCACACCCCTCCGACCCCACTCACAAACCTACATTACTACACATGTTAACCTGAACTGTTTAACCTAGCACTATTTTGTTTTCATTAATAACTAATCTCTTCCCATATTGGTTTAACTTCGACCATAATCTGTTTTAATGGGATAAGATTAAAACATAATGAATTGAAAGCCTCAAGATCTGTTTTAAACCCAATATGTTCCTTCTAAAATATTAAAACACAATTTTAGCATTCTACTTAATTAGATATTTGCATTTAGTTGGTAACAGTTGCAACTAATTTTAAATACAACATTTGGTGGGTTCACAATCCAAAAAACAAGATGAAATTCATGGTGCTTCCTCCAGAAACATTGTGTTAGTGTGTTTCTGCATAAAGCCTTGGAGTATTCTTAAATAAAAACAACTTTAAACAAAACTTTCTAAGCAGAATTACTCTTGTGATGCCATTATGAACAGTCAAGATAGGAAAAAGAATCAGGTCCAGAAGAAAGATGGACAAAAGAAAAAGAAAGTTGAAATAGAGTAGAGCTCTGTGAACCCTGGTTGTTATGCAGCCTATGCAACATCCTTAGCATTCAACAGGATCAAATAATCACATATTTTGAGATACATTACCTCAAATCTGTCACACCAAAATACTGCACAAATGCTGCTAGATTTGATATTTGACACCTGGAGCAAGTAGCACCAGCAGCTCGATTAAATGAAGCAGCTAACTCTACTTTCAATGCCATGAGTCTCAAGTCCAGTGCTCTCAGTAATTCATTCCTGGAAGGACACATTGTAGTTGAATACATGGATACCATTACCTATTAAGTACAGAAAGGGATGCTTACTTTGTAGCATCTGATGATGCTGTCTCAACTTTTATCTGCACAATTTCGAATAACCAGCAGGTTAAATTATGAATGCTCATAACCTAATTAGCAATTTCAGGTTAGGGGAACAAACAATTACATGCTGGTTTAGACCGACCTCCTTCATGCAGCCAAAATCTGCCAAGTTAGAGAAAACTGGCAATCATTTAGTGGCTCCCAAAACTCAACAATAATAGCTTGAATGCTATGAATCTAATGAATATACAAAGAAAAGAGAAACAACATAATAGAGACCAGCATTCTGAAGCAATGGAAATATCAATGACATGTTAAACATCACAGTTCGAACTTTGTGAATGTGTACAAAGTACAAACAGGTAGGAACCCTAATCCAGATAAATTTCCGACAAAAATATACAACAACAATAAAAAAGCATTCATTACAAAATTTTGAGGCCAGCTGTTTGAATGCCTTTCTTCCATGCAACTCTACTAATGTCCTCTCTAACACTAACAAAAGCCATAACCTTCTTTAAAACTTCAATTCATGTTTGTTTAGGCCTACCTCTAGTCCTAGAGGCTCCTTTAACTACTATTTTATTGCTTTTCCTTGTCGCAACATTTATTGGTATGTGTTGTACATGTCGAAACCACTTACGATGATTTTCTCTCATCTTGCCCTCGGCTTGCACCATCTCTAACTTTCCATGAAGACACTCATTTTTTATCATATCTTTCAATGTCTTGCCACTCAGTTCATCTCCGTTCTCATTTCAGTTACACTAATTTTCTAGACAAGTTGTTTCTTGATTGTCTAACATTTTGATCCATAAACATGGTCTTATAACCATCTAATAGAATACTTCTTTCAACTTCAAAAGTATCTTCCGATCTCAAAATACTTTAGAAGCAATCCTCCATTTCAACCTTCTTGTTTCAATTCTATGTATGACATCATTTTCAATCTCTCCATCGTCATGAATGATTGATTCTAAATTCCGAAAGCTCTCACTCCTAAGCATCTCTTGCCCACCTATATTTAATTCTTTTTTTTTTGACTTTTTGTTGAAATTACATTTCATATATTCTACTTTTATCCTACTAATCTTAAAACCTATTCCAAGGTTTCTCTCCACAATTCTGTTTTAACATCTAAAACGTATCTCCTCTTATCAACCAATACAATTTCGTCAACAAACAACGTACACAATGGAACCTCCTCTTGGATATACTTAGTAATTTAAACCATAACTAAGGCAAAAAACTAATGACTTAATGTTGATCATTGATATGAGTCAACACTAATAGAAAACGGTATACAATTTCCTCCAATGGTTCATATGGTCGTCATAACTCCATCATACATATCCTGAATTGTTTCAATGTAGCTACTAGCTAAGCAGTCAAAAACGGTTATATATCGGTTATATAACCGATATATAATGGTATCAGTCCTGGACCGATATTTTTTTGCAGAAATATCGGTAAAATATCGGAACCGATATTATCGGCCGATATGGTCGATATTGTTGGAAATATCGGTTTACAAAAAAATCAATTTCTCACAGTTTTGGTTTTGCTACAAAAAAATCGATATTGAATGATATGACATTCACATCAATGGAGAATGGAGATTATATCTTCTGCCATCAAAATCTTCATGCATCAAACTTATTCAGAGATGTAGTTCCTCAAGTGATCTCTTTTATCTTGGATCTCTTGAATTTCTCAACGATATGTATACTTTCTGCATATTTTATAATAGAAAACTATTAAGTGTATTGTTCATATATAAAAATTGTGTTAAAAATGCAAACTGATATTTACCGTTATAAAACCGATATATCAGTGATATATCTATAACTCTACTAGACCGCTATCATGAAAAAACCATTATTAACTGCATAGGCTACTAGGAACTAGTTTCTTCTCCAAAGCTCACTAGGAACTCTAGGAACTTTATTACAAGTTTTCTCTAAGTCAATAAATACTATACATAAGTACATCTTTTTCTCTCTAACTATTATATTAATATTTTTAATAAGTAAATAGCTTCCATAGTACATCTTCCGGAACGAGAACAAATTGATTCTATAAAATAATGGTTTTTCCCCTTAATCCTTGATCAATTACTCTCTTCCATAGTTTCATGGTATGGCCCATAAGCTTCATTCCTTGATAATTAATACAATTATGTATATCTCCCTTATAAATTCCTCGTTATAAATAGACTTTCAAAAATTCTTCCAAAGCACAATTTTTTTTTTACCAAAGTAAAGCTAAGTCTAAAACAAATTCAATAAAATTGAAACAATGTATGGAATACTAATAAACTCGTTAACCTAATTACATAAGCTTCAAAATGCTAATGAATTCATTTAGACCTAATTTTATGAGAATCTAGGATGGATCACACACTATATGGAATTCAAGAACTTCATATCCAAGATCTAGAATTCCTACCGCAATAATCAAGACAAGCCTCTATCCAAATTCTATGGACACTAAACCGAGCCAAATATGTAATCGTTGAGCACGCCTCTTTATCAACACGAGATTTCTATTCCTCGCTTACGCACGTCTAGACAAGAATGGATACAACAAGGGCATACATTTATACCATAGTTGTCTAATTCGCCAACCCCTCCTACGTCCCACGAATTGGGACGAACGACCCCGAACGGGGTGCGTTCGTGACCCATTCGTCAAATTTAGCGACCCTGATTTTGATAGCTTTGGTTATGAACTTATGATATTTGGTTTAGTTACAAGAATATTGTCTATGCTTTCCTTTACTTGGATTTTGATGACTTTGGTTATGAACTTATGATATTTGGTGTATACTTCTATATAATTGTATATGGTACAAAAGACGACCCAAATAAAAACGAACATCGACCTCAAATAGCGTACCGAATAAGCCTACCCCCACCGCACCGCGTACCGGCTGAGGTACCGTATCGCGTATCCGTACCACGTACCAAAGCGACCCACGATCCTGGTAACATTGATTTATACAGTCCAAAATTTACCAGGATGATCCAATTTCATCAATCAGATGAAAGACATAACATCCTTTAGTAAACCAAGGGGTACGGCTGGGTATGGACTTGGTATTCACTCAATCTGAGCATGCTTCAGACTTAAAGTACTGATTGACTTATTCAACTGATTCCGAAACTCCTGCTGCCAAAACTAGAACTGCTGAAAGGGCTGAACCAACAGCGCTTCCAATCCCACTTGGCGAACCAGGGTGGCAGGCTCGTTTCTTTATCGAGGAAGGCCAACACGCTTGGTTACTCAAAATATAGGACCATGAAAACCTTTACAAAAGCTAGGGCAGAAGATATTATGGAGACATTGGATCGGCTTATGTAAGGCCAACACACTTGATTTCTTTATCATCATAGAGGAAGGCCAACACACTTGATTTCTTTATCATCATAGAGGAAGGCCAACACACTTGTTATTTTCTTTGCTTACATAACGAAAGACCAAAGAAGAATGTACCTGTCTTTCCACCTCCTGATTGATCCCCCTGAAAACCATAAGGATGGCTTAGGTTCATGAGACATGGCAATTAAATTTCACAAGCATCATCTAGAAGAGAGAGTATGCTACCTTGGAATATAAAGTAAGGTGAAACTTCCGGGTTTCCTCTAATTGCGACATCTCTTTCTCTAGTGCATTGGCAACTTCTAACGAATCCGGCACATTGACAATATGCAAAAACCTGAGAATGCACATACCATTAAACTTCCTAAATATGCAAGAAAATCGAAGCACGCAAAATGCCTTTCAATACACATGCCTTGCTAAAGTGAATTTAGTGAACCATGAGGAACCCTTCCGTTCATCATCCAGTCCAAGTACGAAACTGGCACATGGTGGATCTGAGTGAAAACCTTTTGCTTTGGTTAAATGCAATGCCAGTCTATCAAGAGAACCAGACGCTATCGTTTCTGTTTTGCCGCCTCTACAAGCATGTGCCTCGTAACTACAGTACAAACATAGATTAGAAAGGTGCTTAACTGTCCATTTACTACTTCGATGACAATGACAACAATTACATCAAATTACCTATTTTCGGCAGTGGATACGTTGAAAACAACATAGTCTAGCACCGCATCTTCGTCTATTTCACCCTCCATGATTTTCCTTAAGCCGAATGACAGTAGCACTCACGTTAATATACTCCAAAAAGCTTACAAATTCTGCATCGACCCACAACAAAAGCAACACCATTCGTTAGATCCCAAGTGAAGAATTAAAGCTAAGTTCATTTAGTTCCCAAATTCAAATCAACGAAATGGACCAAGAAATGCCCAATTTGCAGCATTTCGTCAACAAGTTGGAATATTTTAACAAAAATACTGTTCGAAAAATTGTAAAGAGCGAAAAATTATGAGCTGGGATGAATAAATCAATCAACGAAGACATTATAAAACCAAAATAAAATTAAAAATAGACAAATCATTTCGAGTTATTCAGTTCCCAAATTAAAATCAAAGAAATGGACGAAAAAAAGCCCAATTTGCAACATTTCGTCAACAAGTTCGAATCTTTCAACAAAATACTGTTCGAAGAATTGTAAAGATTGAAACTTTATAAGCTTGGACGAACAATAACCGATCAACAAACACATTGTAAAACCAAAATAAAAAGAAAAAAAAAATCATTTCGAGTTCAAATAGAGCCATCAAGTCGAGATCTAAACCTACATTGCTCAAAATCGAGTAACGAAATGTCATTAACGATCTCGAAAACCTAATAAAAGAGGAAATTCTGTAGAAACCCTAATACCTCTGCTGATTCCGAAGGAGCTCCTCCACTCTTCTTCTTCCTCGGAAAGGGCAATAAAAAAAGAAAGTAGAATAATGACAGAGAATAATTACGAGTGTGCCACTGAGTGGGGATTTTGTGCTACACGCGTTCGAACGAAGCGACCAGCGTGGGTTGTGTTGTGTAAGAAGCCTTTAGCGGAAGGACGGAATATGCCACCGAGGGGGGGAGATGGTATCTACCGAACACGTCAACGTTCCGTTAAAGCAACCTAAAGTGTAATTGTTGGTGGAAAATTCTATAGGTATCCCTTATTTTACTTAGGACAGTCCATTATTTTAGGATAAGTCTAGATTTTTGTAATTTTTATTTAAGACAGTTCAAAATGTACTTCAGGACAGTTCATTCCTCCAAACTTTTCCAAAATCATTCATTCTAAATTTTTGCTCTATTTCTTCAAATTTTCAAACCCCTTTCTGTCTTTCCTTATTCAAATTTTTTTCCCCTTTCTCTCTAACTCCTCCAATTCCAAGCAATGACACTCAAAATTTTCTCAAAAAATTTGTATGTATCCAATATTCTTCCTCCATTAGGATTTTGATTTTATTTATGTGTAAATTTGATTTAATTTTCATGAATTCTTGCTAATGCCTAAAATAGTTAGATAAATTAGTTTATAACTAATTTATAGTTGATATACGAATTGATGAACCTTAAAAATCAAACTTAGGGTTTCAAAAATCAAACAGAGCCGACAGTCGAACTTCAAACCTACATGACTGTACGCAACTTCTACAGTCCTATAGTATATATAGGACTGTAGGAAAGTGTCATGCCTCGAAACCAGAATACCGGAGAGCGGAGGAGGGGGGGGGGACAAAACCAGCTACGTATACTAGAGTACTCTATACCCCGAGATACGGTCACGGCTGTCTAGACATGTAAGGGTTTACTCTACAATCCAACTGGCATTCCTGGGTCAAGAGTCCTAGTTGTCTCAATCTCAAGCAAGCAACAAGTTACGAGAAGTATAATCACCAAACATATAATAGTAAGGCGCCCCAAACTATACATACATAGATGATCATGAAGCTAGTTACCAAAATAAAGAACTAGTAGAGTGCAATATTACATGATCAGCTCTAGCTATAGTCATGTAGGCCCGCATGCTAGAATATCAAGAATCAAAACACGAGCTAAATACGTGCTCGGTGGCTAAACGTCTCAAAAGTATAAGTACAAGATCATGTGGGTGATAAAGAAGAAACCCACTCAAGTCCTCGGGTGTTCCTCGTGTTCACCATCTGGAGGCGGGATGTACGGAAGGTCCTGTGGTGTTGCTCCAAAATTTGGTCATACAAAACTAGTGGGATCAGACCCCAAAACAACAAAGTATCACAAGGGAGCCAACTTAGGAACTAAAACCAACAAGAAAACATTCAATAGCATAAGAAAATATAAATAAAAGCAATATATAAATAAGCAGTTAAGCAGTTCTGGACTCAGTAACGAGTACAGTTCAGGATTAGTAGCTGGGTAATTCAAGACAAGACAGGACTAGAAAATATGCAATCACGGACAAACATGACCTACAGCTTACTACCATTAACTAACTAGAGTTATCACAATCCCGGTTACTAACAAGTGCAGTTGAGATTCCATACAGCCATATGTCCTGCAAACTATCCGGGTTATCCAGACGTAAGAGTACATAGCATAGATTAATTAAGTATATAGTATTTTTCTGGTATATTGCAACACTCGACGGTGTGTTGGAAGTGTGCTCCTCTCGACGGAGAGCTCCAAATCCATCAGGTGTTGCTGGGATACCGAAATTGCATGTAGCTAGGAAATCTCTCTAGATGCTTCTAGATAATTATTCTAGTTATTAACTTAGGCAAGTTATCAAGGATTCCTGACCGTGGTGCTCAGGAATCTACCTTAGACATGATGCAAGATTGGACAATAGCTTGACAAGTACAATCAGGACATGGACATGCAATCAACCACGAGAATTTATCTTATCAGTACAAGCATTTCAGTTATGGAGATTCTAGCATGTTAAGAGTGAGCTAAGTCGAGCCACTATCAGGTTTATCAGTACATGTCAGGTATCTGGAGTCAGGGATCAAGTTTATTCAGTACAAGTCAGGTGTCGGGAGTTCTCAGTTTAACAATGCCATTATATTCCATGCTTCGGGTATTATATGTTATGGTAAGGGTAGCATCCATGTTATAAGCAATTAAAAATAACATGCATCATATGAATTTAACTAATTAGGCAAAGCACAAGAAGTAAATAATTCATAAGAGAACATATAATAACAAAAATATTACTACTAATATTGCTAGAAGTGCAGGAGATAAGCTGGACCCAAGCAATAAACTGGTTGCATGCACCAAACTGGCCGCATGGATCAAAACTGGCCGCATGCAGGAAGCTGGCCGCATGAATCATCACAAGGTCCACTCCTCGGGACAAGGGTTGAGTGACATAAAATAATTACAAGGTCAGGAAAGTGACTAAAGTGATTAGCCAATAAAGCGTGTCAGAGAAGTGACCGATGTGACTGTAACGCCCGCAACCGCACGGTGCGTTACGCTGAGTCGGATTGAATGAAACAAATGCTGGTTACATTTGATTTGTTGGATTTTGGAAATAAGTATTGATTGAGTTGTTTCGTGTGCAGATGGCTAGCGGGTGCGATGGAAATCAGGTGTTCGTTCAGAGCAGTACTGAGATAGCTGGATTGGAATGATAATACCATCTTCCTTAGTCCGATCGGTCGGACGATTTGTAGAGCACGGCCTGCTCGCACGGTCATACCAGTTGAGTAGATCGCGCTTGCATCGGACCACGGGTTCAAGGGATTGGCCGTATCGGTAGGACAGGATGTCTAACGGGATCAAACATTGTGAGTGGGCTCTTTCCCTTCTCCTCTACTCCTTCATGCCTAATAATATGGAAAACACGTAAAGGCTTGAACACTTGGGCTGAAACATTGGGAATCACTACACTGAGGCGTGCATAGAGTTGACGTCGTTGGCTTGGTAGGATTGTGGCTTGATTTGGTTTGCGCGTTGGATAGTTGGAGCTAGAGTTGGAATATTGCATTTGAGGCAGTTGGTTGATTGATTGGGATTATGCTTGGACAGTTGGAATGAGTCATTGATGCATTGGGAATATCGAGAATCAGAACGAGCGAGCGTGCATCCGTGTACGAGTATCACTTGGTCGCTTTGTCTTACAAAGCGAGCAGTTGTGGTTCGAAACCGAACAACTGCATCGGCGAGGGTATTATGCCGCTTGATGGGGCATCGTGCCACGAATGGGGCATTGTGCCACTGAAACGATATTGTGCCATGGGTTAGCTTTGAGCATGGGTGTTGCACCATTAAAAACACTGTGTTGAGAAGAGGCATTGTGCCTATGGAAATAACTTGGATTTGGTGCCTTGGGCTATATGTTGGAAGAATGGTTATGGATATTTTGGTTGGATAATTCATGGAACGAGTCTAGGATCGCTTGGTGGGGCAAGAATGTTCGATCCTCTCGTCATACCTACTTGGTGTCTGCATGTCACGGACAACCTGTATTGCACAGGGTTTGGTCTCCTCGAACGGGAAGGCTCCGGGACACCGGGACCGTTCGGCCATGGAGGAGACAATTGGGTAACGCGTCTTGGGCGCGATGCCAGCGGTTGAAATCGATCCAGGTGGGTTAGCTACTTAGTGCTGTTTCGAGGAGAACCGCATTTGATCAGTCCGATCAAAGTCCTTTATGGCTTGGCCAGTAACTTCATATAGATTAGTGTTGGCTTGCTTTTCTTTTGTTGGTTTGGCTTTCGTGTAGGCGCGGCCACCTTGCCTCGGCAAGAGTGTGCACTGTGAGATTTGGATTGTAAATGTTGGTTGAGGATGGATATTGAGGCTTGGGAATGGTTCGATATGTTATCGTGTTGCTTGGACTTGAGCAGGACGGTGGCATGCTAGTTTACTTCGGGTTGCTATATATATTTGCTTGTCGATTGGTTTGAGTTGAATGCTTGCATGCTTAAACTGCTTTACAGCTTTCCTTAACATGTCATCCATATGCCATGAAATGAATCTAGGATTCAAACTAGAAAGATCACCATATAACTGTTTGCATTCACTATTTTACTTAGTGTCGGCTTAGGCGAGTGGGTTACCCCGCTCACCAGTACGGTTGTGTACTGACCCACGTTTGTGGGCATTATTTCAGGTACGCAGGCGTAGTGGCGCTGCTTGGATATACGAGGCATAATGTATGAACTGTAAGTACCTTTGTGGGCTAGAGAAAAGAGCAAGAGCATTTTATCGTCTCCGTGGCATCGCCTTTGTGGCATTGCCTTCGGGGCATTTCATTTGGACCCTATCGTGAGCTTCGCTGCGTATTACTCTGATTGTGTGCTTGGTACACAATACTTGACTTCCGCTGCAACTTGGTTGTTTCAATGATAACATTTGGTGTTTGACAACATCGCCTTGTACGAGCGCAACTCCAGGCTCGTACGGCATCACGTCCCGATGAGAACGATTATCCTGCGGGAGAGCTGCAACGTGGTGATTCACGTTCAGCGGGGACTATCGAGCTTGCGGGAGATTGGGGCGTGACAAATTGGTATCAGAGCGCCTGGTTCATTTCTTCGGACTTGGTCCTTCGCTTCATCACAAACTCTAAATAGCTTCCGCGTGTCGTCTAGCTCTTGACTCTACTCGGTGCCGCATTGGATGTTTCATGCAATAAGTCTATATATTGCTGGTTGTAGCTGCATGTTGTTCTTGGTTGTGTTGCCTTGGTTGGTTTTCGTAGGATCGCTTAGCCTCGTTAGGCGTTGTTGCATTCGTGCAGCAAGTTGGATGGCGTTGTTGCATTCATGCAGCAAGTTGGGTGGCGTTGTTGCATTTTTGCAACAAGTTGAGAGCTTTCGTTGGGTTGGCTTGGCTTGTCGTTCAGGGAGTTTCTGATTGCATCGGTGGAAACAGTTGGGTATTTGGGCTGGACTACTTGGAAATACTATCGTTGCACGGGTTGCTCGTGTAGCGAAAGTATCAAACGGTTTGAGAATAGCTGGAAGCATTGAGAATGGGATATAGCACAAGTTGCCTAACGAGATTGATGGTTAAAGAATTGGCTGAGTTTTTGTGTCAGACTTGAGTTATGAATGGCAGGATCACATATAAGGGATGGTTCGAACGGATCTTGGATCAGTTCATGGAATCGTAATGCGAGTAGCGACTTGATTCGGAGTGGTATATGGGATACCACATATTGAGCAAGGTATTGAGAATACATGTTGGTTGGTGCAAGTCGATTGAGTTGGAAAGAATAAAAAATGGAGCAAGCTAATATTGAATTGAGTATATCGAGAACGGACTGGTGCAAATGGAAGTATCGTTGGACTTGAGAGTTGGACGAGATCGGAACGAACAGTTGGGATACGCTTGAACGAGCGATGGGTGAATCGAATGATAGCGAGCACGGACTACAATTTTGGACAACACATTTGAGCTGTTGGTTGAGCAATGAAACACGATTTGGTTTGGAGGGACAATGAGATGGATTCACACAAACTTGGAAGATTTTGGATATTGCTGCTCGAAAAGTCGACTCAGGTTTAGCGGAAGTGGAAGTTTGGGCAAGATGGTACAACAATGGTAGACTGATTCTCCGGAAGACGTGAACGAATTGTGGCAACAACAGAAGGCAAAAAGATTGTGGTAGACAGACTTTTGAAGATAGCTAAATGTGGGAGCAACGTCGGAGCAAATCACTGTGCGGTTTGAGCAAGTCTTTGGTTTCGAGAATCATTGAAATTGATAGTGCGAGTAGTCGAACATGACAGTTCAGAAAATTTGATGGATTCAGGGCAAGAACGGCGGATTGATGGAAGACGGTTTCAACGAGCGCAGTTCTCGAATTGTTGGCTTGGATAGATAGTAAGACTTTAGGCGGTTAAGCTGCATTGGTTGACAGATCATCAGAGGTAGTGCATGAAGTGCTCGGATTCGGAAGTTCGCTCGGATGGAATGGTTGGATTTTTGATTCGGATTTGCAGATGAGATATAGCATGGTTCATAGTAACTGTCCATCGTGATGATTATAATTATCGAGCGTAGCTTCGGGACAGCTGACCCTAGCGACTTGCCCACTGAATCAGAGATTAAATATGGTAAACCCATAGGACGACCCTTGAGGCGGCGTATTTGGGAATACGTCGAGGGCAGATATGAGCAATGAGATTTGGCTTATTGACTGAGTGTTGGATTTGAGAGACCCTTGGGATAGCCTTCAGCTGAAGATGCAGCCGGAAGATCGAAGCGATGGTGGAAGTAGCCTTGTCAACTGATGAGATTCAGAGTCGCAGATTTTTATCGATGGCATCGCCTCTGACTCATCGTGCCCTGGAAGGGAATAGCATTCATATGAATTGACGACTGTGAAACTAGCTCGTGAAGTTAAAGCAGCGGCTCGTTCAGATCAAATTCTTGCGAATACTGGAAGGGACAGATTTGCTTCAGATTTACAAGATGTATCGGAACTTAGTCTGGGAAGCGTGCTCGTTCAGAAGGCAATGGTGATATCCTATGCTTCGAGGCAGTGGAAGCAGCGCGAAGAACTATTCCATGCGCAACCTAGAAATTGTGGCGAGTCTGTCCACGTTGAAATCGTGGCGACACTACCCCTTTGGCGTGGCGGCGAGATCTTCGTGGATCACACGAACCTCAATATAGATGTTCACCCAGCGAGGTATTGAGATTGAGGAAGAGGTGTTTGGTTGAGCTGATGAGAGCAAAGTTGATATTTGGGTAAGTGGCCTAGTTGGGGTAGTATCAGTTGAGATTATCGTTCGGTGCATGAGATATATTTGGAGATGTTGCTAGCGCGGATTCAGAAATAGTTGGATGGATTGAGTTGGAACACGAACTGATTGAGTCGGTAGAAATTATCATATTTGAGAATAGTGCTCAAGCGAATATGTTGGAATGGAAATCCTGATTTGGTTCAATTGGGAGTAAAGCAAGTGGATGCCTCGGACATAAAGATACCCTTGTAACTTGTCCAAATTCGCTATCGTAAAGCTCGGCTGAAATGCATGTATTTTAGGGACGCCTTAAATATGTGTACGATCCAAAACTAAGCGATACGAAGAATTCGTATTGAACTGCAAGGAGGATGTGGGAATTCATGGAATTTGTACGAGCATTCAGCAGAGCAAGATGTTGAGTCAGAAATCGTGAATATGAGAGTTGCATAGAGCAGATCCATGGAATTGGATTGTGGCATGTGATAGGAATGAGTACCAGCACGGTTCGTGGACGAACCTGATTCTAAGTGGTATATTATGTAACGCCCGCAACCGCACGGTGCGTTACGCTGAGTCGGATTGAATGAAACAAATGCTGGTTATATTTGATTTGTTGGATTTTGGGAATAAGTATTGATTGAGTTGTTTCGTGTGCAGATGGCTAGCGGGTGCGATGGAAATCAGGTGTTCGTTCAGAGCAGTACTGAGATAGCTGGATTGGAATGATAATGCCATCTTCCTTAGTCCGATCGGTCGGATGATTTGTAGAGCACGGCCTGCTCGCACGGTCATACCAGTTGAGTAGATCGCGCTTGCATCGGACCATGGGTTCAAGGGATTGGCCGTATCGGCAGGACAAGATGCCTAACGGGATCAAACATTGTGAGTGGGCTCTTTCCCTTCTCCTCTACTCCTTCATGCCTAATAATATGAAAAACACGTAAAGGCTTGAACACTTGGGCTGAAACATTGGGAATCACTACACTGAGGCGTGCATAGAGTGGACGTCGTTGGCTTGGTAGGATTGTGGCTTGATTTGGTTTGCGCGTTGGATAGTTGGAGCTAGAGTTGGAATATTGCATTTGAGGCAGTTGGTTGATTGATTAGGATTATGCTTGGACAGTTGGAATGAGTCATTGATGCATTAGGAATATCGGGAATCAGGACGAGCGAGCGTGCATCCGTGTACGAGTATCACTTGGTCGCTTTGTCTTGCAAAGCGAGCAGTTGTGGTTCGAAATCGAACAACTGCATCGGCGAGGGTATTGTGCCGCTTGATGGGGCATCGTGCCACGAATGGGGCATTGTGCCACTGAAACAGCATTGTGCCATGGGTTAGCTTTGAGCATGGGTGTTGCACCATTGGAAACACTGTATTGAGAAGAGGCATTGTGCCTATAGAAATAACTTAGATTTGGTGCCTTGGGCTATATGTTGGAAGAATGGTTATGGATATTTTGGTTGGATAATTCATGGAACGAGTCTAGGATCGCTTGGTGGGGCGAGAATGTTCGATCCTCTCGTCATACCTACTTGGTGTCTGCATGTCACGGACAACCTGTATTGCACAGGGTTTGGTCTCCTCGAACGGGAAGGCTCCGGGGCACCGGGACCGTTCGGCCATGGAGGAGACAATTGGGTAACGCGTCTTGGGCGCGATGCCAGCGGTTGGAATCGATCCAGGTGGGTTAGCTACTTAGCGCTGTTTCGAGGAGAACCGCATTTGATCAGTCCGATCAAAGTCCTTTATGGCTTGGCCAGTAACTTCATATAGATTAGTGTTGGCTTGCTTTTCTTTTGTTGGTTTGGCTTTCGTGTAGGCGCGGCCACCTTGCCTCGGCAAGAGTGTGCACTGTGAGATTTGGATTGTAAATGTTGGTTGAGGATGGATATTGAGGCTTGGGAATGGTTCGATATGTTATCGTGTTGCTTGGACTTGAGCAGGACGGTGGCATGCTAGTTTACTTCGGGTTGCTATATATATTTGCTTGTCGATTGGTTTGAGTTGAATGCTTGCATGCTTAAACTGCTTTACAGCTTTCCTTAACATGTCATCCATATGCCATGAAATGAATCTAGGATTCAAACTAGAAAGATCACCATATAACTGTTTGTATTCACTATTTTACTTAGTGTCGGCTTAGGCGAGTGGGTTACCCCGCTCACCAGTACGGTTGTGTACTGACCCACGTTTGTGGGCATTATTTCAGGTACGCAGGCGTAGTGGCGCTGCTTGGATATACGAGGCGTGATGTATGAACTGTAAGTACCTTTGTGGGCTAGAGAAAAGAGCAAGAGCATTTTATCGTCTCCGTGGCATCGCCTTTGTGGCATTGCCTTCGGGGCATTTCATTTGGACCCTATCGTGAGCTTCGCTGCGTATTACTCTGAATGTGTGCTTGGTACACAATACTTGACTTCCGCTGCAACTTGGTTGTTTCAATGATAACATTTGGTGTTTGACAACATCGCCTTGTACGAGCGCAACTCCAGGCTCGTACGGCATCACGTCCCGATGAGAACGATTGTCCTGCGGGAGAGCTGCAACGTGGTGATTCACGTTCAGCGGGGACTATCGAGCTTGCGGGAGATTGGGGCGTGACAGTGACTAGCCAATAAAGCATGTCAAAGAAGAAAAGACAATTCAGGAGAAATCGTGCCAAGGCGGTGCTGAATCATGCATTGGAAAAGGATGAATACATAGCTCGGACCGCATGGATAATATTGGCCGCATGAACAAGTTTGGATGCATGCTCCTCTGGACCGCATGGAATCGGAAACTTAGAGAAATTTTTTTCGTTCAAGTTTCATACATTTGGTCAAGGGACGCATGTGCAGATTTAGCAATGCGTCCAACAAGATGGCCGTATGCTGATTTTGGAGCGAGGAGTCCAGACCGCATGCAAAGCAGGCCACATGGAGCTCCTTCGTCCCAGAACAACAAGTTTCAGTCATAAAAAAAGCTCCAAGTCCTGAAAACATGATTCTCCTAAAATCCTCATTTTCAGCTCAAATCCAGAGAAGTAAAGTTCTAAACCACTTGAAATCAGATGCTCTCTTTGCACTTTCCTTGTGTAACCCGTACGCTCCGTCGGAGATGCGCGGTTGTGATGACCACTATATATTATATATTATCAGGCGGCCTCTATCGTTCAAAAGATGACATGCTTTTTAGGCCCCTGAATCTCCCAGAGAATCATGCCAATCCCATTTTAGCCAGATAGCCCACGCATTGGAAAGTTGTTCTCAAACTGCATTCAAATAGATGGTTAGGCGATCCATTGGATGTTTATTTTATAGTACTTATTGGCATGCTTCTATGTATCTTGTTATGTCCCTCTGAGGACCTGGTCCCTTTCCAGGTGTAGATGTTCATGACTTAGCAGGAGCGCAGATCCGGACTTGATACTTATCTTTGAGGAGATATTCTCTTTGAGTCTCATTGATTGTTAGTTGGTGTACTTATATTGTTTTGTTTATCTTATATCCTAGTTTGGTAGTTGATTTGTTTTCACCCGACTATCATCCTTTGATACTTCATATTGAGATTTAGTTACATAGTTATTGGTTATTTATTCATTTATGATTTTCTGTGGATGAGATTTAGATTATGCCAGTTACTTGAGATAGTTTATACTACTTGTGAATTATTATTCATAATACAACGTACGCGTGTGTTATGGTTTCCATATATTGGAGTTGCCATATACATGCGGCTGACATGCTTACGTGTTCCTAGTCCTACGTATTTTGGGACTGGGGCGTGACAAGTTTTGAGTTAAACTAAGGTATTAAAATACTAGATATTGGTGTGGTATCAGTTAAGTCAAGGTATAGTATTAGTTAAGTTAATAACTAGAGTAGCTAAGGTAAGTTATATATTATGAGTATTTGAGTTAAGGTTGGTTGTACCTAAGTTATTTAGTAAGGTATTAACTGGTAATCTATATACCTGAGTTATTTATTTAGTAATAGCATATAGTATCAAATAGTAACTAGTATTAGTTAAGTACTAATTAATATGGCTAGAATACCTTAGTACTAACTAGTATAAGCTAGGTAATAGCTAGTAGTAGTCTATTATTGACTATTTGACGCTGTTAAGACCTTGAAAGCCTAGTATAACAAGGTATTGACATAGTTTGACTAGTATGACCTAGAAATCATATTTTAGCTTATTTAAGCATGTTTGACATATCATACACCAAATGACATAGAATTCCATCTATAGGTCTGTGTGATACCAGTTCGAACACCGTTTTACATTTATTGCTCTAGACCGCAGGCGAGTACATTCTCTGAAGTTTTCATTATTTGATATCTAATATGATTATGGTTTATAGCATTATTTTACCTGATTCCTTGACACATTGGATACACGAATTAATATTATATATATTTACTCTTTTGCGATACGTGCATCATACTTGTATGGCCTATATTTCAGGACTCTTACTGGCATCACATCAGGACTCACTTACTGGCATCACTTACTTTATCTGGATGGACTCTTGTTTATATTTTGAGACTTGTATATTGATGTTGTTATTGGATGTTGTTGATTTTAGACTTCGTAGTTATATTAGACTTCTTTATTATCTTATCGTGCTTTAGATATGTGATTGAGTATGATCTTATCTTAATTAAATTGTCCTCCATTTTGGAGTTGAGATATCATTGACAGGTTTTACATATATTGTGTGAGATTGATAGTTAGTTAATCTAGATAGCATTCTACCGCCAATGCTGCGACGTAGGCTAGACGTACCCATGTACTTGTGCCCCTTCACCGGGTGTGGGTCGTGACAGACGTATATTCTATTCAATCTTTAAATTAACAGAGCTTGGAATTTGTCTTGGTGGCTGAAGCCACCACATATATGCGTTTGATGTTCTTTGTAGCATTACCGTATTTGTTATCTTCTTGTAGGTTCGATGATTGACATCCAAAGTATCCGCCATGCACTTCTCTAAATTCCTACATTTAAACCCTAACTAAGATTGATTTACATATTGTTTGGGAAGAGTGAGGAAAAAGTGGGAAAAAAATTAAAAGTCGTCATGTTTGGAAGGGGGGGGGGAAGGAAGGTGGGAGAATAATTTGGGAGAAAAATTTATGTGGGCCCTATAAAAAACAATTTCGTCAAAAAACGAAAGAAAAATGAACACACAAGAGAATTTTGAAAGTATTTACCCAATTACTTCTCAATTACTTCTGTCTTTTCATATGTTATCTTTTGGTATTCCTATCTCCTTTCAAAACAACTGGTGGTCTAAATAGTAATTTGATCTTTGTCCAAGAAGTTACTTTTTCAACTTTTTTCTCTCAACTTTTTTGTCATTCAAATCAGAAGAGAGGTAAAATTAATTTTATTTCTCCTATATTTTATTTTCTTTTAAATTTTTCTTTCCATCTCCCACAAAATTCTCAAACATAAGCGTTATGGTCATATATGATAACCCTGTTATACGACGTTCCAGTTTAGGGTCATATATGATAACCTTATGCCTCGTTTGGTTCGCGGAAAGGAAAGGAAATCAAATCAAATTCTTACTCTTTTCTTTTCTTTGAAAAATTATAATTTCTATTGATTTTCTTTTCCGGTGTTTGGAAATGCGAAAAAAATTGTGAGAAAAAGTGAATACTTAAATGTGGAAAAGTGAATCCATGGAGGGGGACTCGTTTGGATCAAGGTTTTGTAATCATGGCTAGGGATTTATTTTCCATTCGTTTTCCATGGGAAATGAATTTAACATTTTCATACCCATGTTTGGTTAAATTTGGTTGAAAATATGAAAAATGAATATTTATTTATTTATTTTTTCATAAATAATATCCTTTCATGCTTCTATCATTTAAATTTACATGTTTGAAATAGAAGTTAAAATTTTGAAAGTAAAGTGAGGGTGTTATTGTCCAAACAAAATATTCAAGCAATACTTTCAGAAAAGTAAAATTATTCCCAAGGAAGGTCTTAAGAATTACTTTTCCACAAGTCCCTCCTATTCTATCTAATTCTCAATCCTACATATACCAAACAAGGGTAAGAAATCTAAAACCCATTCTCAAGTCTCAAAAAACTTGAACCAAACGTCACATAATTTTTTTTCATTAGGAATCACTTTTCTTTCCTGCTCATTTTTTTTGGCTCATAAATATAGAAAAATAATCATTTTTTTTCTTCTTCCAATTTCTTGATTCTGCGGACCAAACGAGATCCTATTATATAACGTTCCAGTTTTATGTCAAACTAGGAGTAATTTGATTTTCATTTAAAAATGGCTCGTTTGTCCATCATCTTGGCCAAAATTACTAAATATTTTTTGTCCAGTCCTCACTGCTCGGACATTTTCACCATAGGAAATCATCAAAATGGCAGTGTCTAGAGTCAGTCAACTTGCGGCAGCAACCACTCGAATAAGCTATGTGAACCTGCCACTTTCGGTTTTTGTAGTTTATAAATCGCCATTTTCATATTCTGCGACTTGATCTAGTCTCGGTACGAAGTGTTCTATGGGACTCGGCTGCCTCTCGTATCTATGGCATATCTTGAGCTTTGAAAAGCAGTTTCGGCACTGTCATGAAATGCCATCTATTGGTCAGAGCACCAGCCGTTGACATTTTGATCTTCAAGAGCGTGTCAATGGGACTTTCTGTTTGGTTCACGGATTTAGAATACAAAAGTGAACAATTTTTTTATTTTGGACAATTTTACATGTTTGGTTGAAAGATTTACTGTGATTTGTGACATGATTTGAAGCGAAATTTTGACATTGAAATTTTTTTTTTCTCTGAACTGGAGCGCGTTTGGTTGGAGGTGTTGAAAATAATTTAATTATTGAATGAATATTTTAATGGATGTATCTCTTTGAAAGCCTATTTGTGTTTCTTCGTCATTTATAAAAAGAGTCATGTTAGTGTTTGAGTCACTCACTCATTCATTCATTGATTCGTACATTTAATCATCAAGTCCAAGAGAGAGAGATAATCATCATTGCTTCGTCAGTTCCTGCGGTGTGAAATGCTCCTACCGGAGGAGGAGTACCTTTGTATCCTGGGAGACTTAGCGCCATTAAACTGTAAGCACCTGTGCGGGACGAATATTGTCTTAAGGACATTTAACTAAGTTCAAGTCTCAGTTTCGGTTTGATTCTTTTATATACATTGTTTATGTTTCTGATTTTTCAATACAGAGTGATTTATTTTAGATAACATGATGACCACTTCCTCTTTACTTTAACAAAAAGAAGATTTACTATTTATGTCACTTCAACAAAAAGTTATACTTTTTCACTCACTTCAACAACCAACAAAACACCAAAATTTAGAATTTTTTACTATTCATGTGATCTTTGTTGTAACCGTTCAAGTGGGACAGAAGACTGAACATAGGGTAGCAAGTTCCCGAAGTGTACTGGTTTTGATATAGGTCTACAAATGTGCCAAGTCGAGCCAAACTTTTCTAAGCTTGAGCTTGGCTTGACTAGAATTAATCGAGCTTGAGCTTGATAAGTCTTTTTATTTTAGAGCTTGATTTTGGCTCGAGCTTGTTTATATTAAGTTTGAGCTTGGCTTGGTTTGAGCTTGAGCTTGGCTTGATTAGCAAGCTTGATTCAAGCTTGATAAGCTCAAAATCAAGCTCGGTCTTGATTTCAAGCTTAACGATCTCAATTTTGAGCTAGTTAGACTTGAATTCAAGTACATGTAATATTAATAATTTATTTATAAAAAAATAATTAAAAAAGATTCTTAATATCAATTATTAGACAACCATATTGTTAACAAACATATATAAAATTAGAACTCAAAAAAGAACAAATTAAAATTTAACCAACAAAATAAATTGGTAGACAGCCAACAACGAGCTCCTAAACGAGATTCTAAACGAGCTAGCTTACGAGTCAGCTCGCAAGCTCATAAACGAGCCAGCTCGCGAGCTCAAACGAGCTGAGTACTTCTAAGCTTGAGCTTGGCTCGTTTATTAAACAAGCTCGAAAATGAAGTTTGAGCTCAGCTTGTTTACTAAACGAACCGAGCTCAAACGGGATTTTACCGAATCGAGCTTCGAGCAGCTCGCGAACAACTTGGCAGTCCTAGTTCAATGTATGTAAGTGCGTACAAGATATTTGAGTGTAAAATGGAAGGTACGCAATTGATAGTTCCCTTTCATCGGTATAGAAAGCAACTACCTGTTGTCATACGCAGCATTGTTCCAGTGGAGCACAACAGACATTTGACATAGTCGGAAGGAGTCCTGAGTCTCGAATGGGTGTACGGATATTAAAAATAAAATAAAATTCCTGTTGTCATGGATAAAGCAACTGACAAATTGCTTTATTTTGTATGTGCAAACACTTTGATTTAGTCTCCACCGAACACTATAGTTCGGAATACATGTAAGGGATTTTCTCTATCAGAGTCCGCTGACTTTAAATCCATTTGCTATTATGAATTCTTCACAGGGAGGATTAACAACTGCAGTTGGCACTGTCGTAGGAACGTCATCTTTGCTATAGCACTGACCACTTCCTTTTATAAACTCATTCTTGCCACAACACTTTCAACCACATCTTGATCATTCCTACTTAACCTGGAATTGCAGAGTGTTGGCGAAGATGGCAATGGCTCTTCTGCTGCTGCTCTTGCTGTTCATAACATCTGTTGGAGTCAGCAGTGGAGGCTCCAATTCTCAAGATGGTACCTCTCTCTCTCTCTCTCTCTCTCTCTCTCACACACTCACACACACACACACACACACACACACAGTTCAGTCTGTTTCAATCCCAGTCATATTGATGCTTAAGATGCAATGGTTTGTTAGTTAATTAGCTTGTCTTGAATTCATGTATCTTATATGTATGGCTGTGATGCAAATTTTGAGGGTACCATTTTGGAGTGCTGGTCCGAGATCTATGAAGATAACAAACTCATGTCTTAAGTGAGTACCGAGATAGATCAAACATAGCGGTGACTATCACAATATGTGTTGAACCCATTATCCCCCCAAGTTCAACATCCCCCCCCCCACTCACGACTACTCGAACGGATCCTCTCTTCAGACTATTTCGAATGACGGGCCCTAAAACAAAGTACGGATTTTCTTTTAGATTTATGAGGACTTGCTCCCTCGAATCTTCCGTATGGACTTCTTCTTGGTAACCCCCTCGACCTCCTTTATATAGGTTAAGAATCCTAATTTAAGGTTTAGGAAAATCCTAAAATAGTCCAGCACTAGTCATCCCGTTCAGATTTGATCACACGGTTGTATTAGGTGCTGACTTGGGTCTACACCTGAACTAAATTTCGACATGCAGTATACCGCGGTATACCGCCAGTATACTGTAGTGCACCGTTAAACCCTCGAAATTGGGTTCTGGAACGAACTGTCCAAAAATCAGTATACTGCTGCTGGTATTTTGACTCGGTTTGAGCTCCGGTTCAGCCACCGATCTCCCATCATCTTCGTCACAACTCTCGCCGATGCTCCATGACGTCCAGACTATCCTTCCACACCCTGGAATCGAGGTTGGACCCCAACACTATGTTGTATCCGATGCGGTGTCTGACGCTTCCCGATAGCTGAGATGGTTCTAATTTTCCATATATAAACCAAAAAAAAAATTGAGCGATCCTAATGGTTTTGGACTTTCTTTTTGTTGTTGTTGTTCTATCATTATCTAGTAGGTGTCTCCTATAATTAGAATATATAGCATTTCTGTACAGATAAAATGGGCTGGCGATGACTTCGGTTGATGACTTCTCTGCAAGGACTTGGGCGTGCTTTAAGTGTAAAATATCAGAAAGTTCCTTTCCATCTCCAAGAAGTTGAAACTCTTTTAAGTTTAAAACTCCATTGATGGATACAATATCCTATCATACCTGTAACTGTAAGGTATTGAGTAGGATTCCTTATATATACTACTAACGCGCGTGCACATGCACGTAAAAAAATGTTAAAAAATATTATATATAAAATTATTATAAATATTGTCGTTTATAGGAATCTAACTCAAGAAACCAAAAAAAATACCTCCCACCTTAACCATTTTAGTTAGATTGTTTAGTTGTAAATAAATAATATTAGGTAGTTAAATAATTAGTTATTGTTTAAAAAAATAGTTAGTTGTACAAACGGCTTAGACGGCTCGTCTAATTATAGGAGTATATATATATATATATATATATATATATATATATATATAATATTGCACCAAACAATAATGCATCAAGTAATCTCAACCACACAGTTTTTGAAATGTGTGATCATAAATCATCCGTGTGTGTGTGTGTGTGTGTGTGTGTGTATATATATATATATATATATATATATATATATATATATATATATGAGGAGGGATCCACATCTCCGATTTTTTTGTTTTTCCAAGCATTCTCATGTTATCAACCGTTGGATCTTGTTTATGTCATCTAATCTTAACCATTGATTTGGATGATTCAAAGCAACACTTAAGATTAGACGACTTAAACAAAATTCAACGGTTAATAACATGAGAATGCATGGAGATGCATAATAGGTGGGAATGGGAATGCTTTGGGCATAATGGATGCATAGTCGGTATCTTCGGGGGCGCAACTTCTGGGAATATAATTCCAATAATAATGAATCTATATCCTTCAAGAACATACTCAAACACAGGAGGTTTGTTAAACCGGCTATATCTCGGATATTCCGGGACGGTGCAGACACAGATTTATGGTTGGATCCAAGGTTTAAAGTATCGGCCGATACCGATACGTATCGGCCGTATCGGATATGGCCTTGGCTGATCCTATACCGGCCAAAAAAATCAGTATCGACCGAAACTGGGACATAAAATTTCGTATTGGTCTGTATCGGCCGATACGGGACCGATACTAGCCGATACGGGAAAAAATCAGATCAAATCAGATCATCACAGAAACTTTAACAAAGTAGATGTTCTACAAAAAGCTAAAAAAAGTAGAAATTGATTCCAGACATCTAAAAAAAGTAGAAATTGATTTCAGACATCAAATCCAACAGAGAACAATAATAAAGAACCAAAATAGTAGACAAAAAAAAAAACTATAAATAGAGGCAAATTCTTCTACAGACATACACATGATGACTATTATTTTATTCAATTATAATAAAAATAAAATAAAAAAATACTTAAATAATGCATAAATATGTAAATTATTTTTCTATTTTTACTAATTTATTAATAATTATTTAAATATTGCCGATACAACCGATACCAAAAAATTCGATACTCCGATCCGATACCGTCGATACTGCCGATACTACCGATACAGATAGTCATACAAACTGTCCGATACCGAGTTTTTAAACCTTGGTTGGATCCTTGAATACAGCATATGAGTTTGTTGCAGAGAATTTGGCCAGTGGTGACAGGGTTGGCATTCATGGGGGAGACGGTCAGCTCTATTATTTGGGGAGATGCATGGCAGGTGGATGGTCACCCACATGTCAATCGAGTTGGAGATATCATTCGACAGGCCAGGATTGATCGTTCAATACACAGAGACATATGGATCTGGGATGATTCACAACATTGAAATTTTGTGTTCCCCTTGGCATATAACCGGATCCGACCGCCACAGTCGACTCTAGTTAACGCAGACATTATTTGGATGAAAGGGGTGGCCCGTAAAATGCAATTATGTGTATACAAACTGGCAATGGGAAGATTATTGACGATGTATAGGTTGATGCGATTCGGGATTCGGGAAGGAGATCAGACATGTGTTTTATGTGGACAAGATTCAGAGTCTATGCCGCACTTATTTTTTAGATGCGTGTTTGCTGATGGTTTGGAGCAGGCAGAAGGAAGTCCTGAATATACAAAGGAAATGACGTCTAGGTTTTCAGGAAGCGGTTAGGGAGGCCAGAAGCAGGGGACATGATTGGTTCCGAGAAGCGAGTACCAGGCTGACGTCTGCGGTATGACATATTTGGAAGGAAAGGAACAATCGAATATTTGAAGGAACTCACACTGTTCCTATTGGAATTATTCATAATGGGATGTAAAGGGGATGGGTTTTTCGGGTGGGCATAATTAATGTAATGTGGTTGTAATTAATCTTATAGCATGGAATAAAATTACCATTTTTCAATATATATATATATATATATATATATATATATATATATATATATATATTTGGGGGCCGAGTTTCCCGTAGCGTAGGCCCCTATGCTATGTTACGCGACCATAATATTTTGTTACGTTCTACTGCTTTTACACCAGAAATCCAAGGTTCCACACGAGCTCTTATTCTGCTGCATAGTGGCAGGACCACTAGGGGATTGGCTCCGGGTGTAGGTATGGTCAAATCCGCAGGGGTCATGTTAATACATAGGCCCCTTCCCTTCTGCCGAGTTGTTTATAAGGCGCTTTCCGTTCTACGGTTCCTCAGAGCGTAGGGTTAGGTAGGTAGTACGGGCCCTTTGACTTCCTGTTATGTGCTGTATGCGACTCCCGCGAAGCGAATAAAGGGAAGCGGCTTCGCCTATCTATTCTATTATGTATGGCCGACTTGGAGACATCAGAGGAAGACCATCATCTCTATCCGGGTACGATCAACGCTTCATTCATTCGTTGAACCATGGGGATAACCATTAGATTAGCATTGAGATCAATCACCACACCACCTCTATCATACATACGACATTACACGACGCGAGAGTGCATGGTCAACACACACCTACAACACCTACGTTCCGCTTGCATCCCTTCCTTCAGGCTATTACTGTCCCTGATTATAAGTTCTCATTGACCACGACCTATAGGAACCAGGCTATCTACTGCTTTTAACCCTGTTTGCATGGATTCATGCATAGATTTACGTTCAATAATCCCTAGGCTTTCACTTCGACACGTCTTCGTTCGTGATCGCTTAGAGCCCCTCTTCCATTAATAGGTACTCCCAACGCGTTGACCACACGGCCTGCTCGTTTCGCCACGCCCAACAATTCTGATTCACAGGAAAGCCAACAGAAAGATTCAATTCGTACTTCGTAGAGGCGGTGCTACTGCTGTCTGTGCGTAGGGTCGTCGCCCACTCCCATCCCGGGGCGCTAAGGGGTTTCATTTTTGGAACAGACGACCGTGTTTTGCTGACACCTCGAATCGACGCTTTTGTTGCACATGCTTTGTTTTCTCCCCCATTGCTAGTAGGTTGATGGGTCGCACGCCCGTCACACATGTTTTGGCCTTGCTTGTGTGTTCATAACTCAAAATAGGTGACCTAACGGCCGCCTCCTGGTCAGCTAACAAAAGGAGCAATTTTATGAGTTACTTTACGAGGGAATCACGGGGGCTTTCCTCGTGAGACCATAAAGTTATATTAAAAAATGAGCTACAAGCTCAGTTTTTTAATCCAATGAATATTGACACGAAAAAGTGCTATAAATCGATTGTAGATCGATTTAAGGCACTTTTAGAACGTATTTATGACCTCAAAGACTTGTGACTTCACCTTTACCTCTGCGATCTTGAAGAAAGAATAGCCCTTCTTTGAATCCGCCACTCACTCTCTTTCGAGTAGGGTTAACAAGAAAGTCAAATCAATCTCCTCAACCCAACTCGATTCTTTTTCTTCTTAAGAACCCGAAGGCGAGCTAATCCGTCTTGGTGTAGCTCCTAGTCCTGATTGATTGGCTACCGGGTGTTTACTCAAACTCAAAAAGAATGGACTCCGGATCCGGAGCCCCGCTCTTCCCTTGGCCGTTGGATCGACGCGGGCCTCACGCGGACCCCGCACGTGCCCCCGATCCGATGCTGAGGGGGGGGGGGGTGCTTCGACGGGGCTCCGGAGCGGGGTCTTTGATCCGGACCCTATAGGCCACATTTCCAAAGGAATTTTCCTGTAATTCAATATTTACTATCTGTGAAAATTTCAGCAATTGTTATATTTTGTTCCTAAGGCATTCCTTCGTATAAGGCTTCTCAACACCATTAGGCTGACAATGAACTGACGAGAACTCTGCAGGTGCTGCTCTTCGAGCTCTGATGGACAATATGAAGAACACACCACCAAGCTGGGGACAATCGAGCAATGTTTGTATATGGGAAGGGATTACGTGCAACAACTCCAGCAGGGTGATTAAATTGTGAGTCTTCTTCTCTCACAATTAAGTCAGACATTGGTTTCGGAAACGTGCCAGGTTCTTCTAACTAACAATATCTTTCAGGAAGTTATACAACATGGGCATTGAAGGTACTTTGAGCAGTGACATTGGGAGCCTCACCGAGCTACAAGCCATGTAAATTCCTCTTCTATTATTGTTTTCATTATAATGTCATAGAGACTTTTGGCTTTAGCAGTTCAACATAGTGAAAGGATTAAAAGAGGCCAACTCATACGTCTTTTATATCTATTTTCATATTCTTCTCTGATTCATTCATAAAGGCAAAGGTACTAGAGGCAACACACTTTTGGTTGTCCTTGCTCTTTTAGGTTTGTCAAAATTTTGGAGTCCCAATTTTATATAGATTGCCAAAATTTTGGAGTCCCGATTTGATAGTCCTGGAAATGCACAAGACTGCCAAAATTTTGGCAGTTCTAGAACTGCCAAAAGTGTGTCGTCTCCTAGTAATTTTTATAGTGCCCTTAACATTTGCCTTCATAAAGTGAATATCTTAATACCCACGAGGAATCTAACATTTGAAGTTTATTTGAGAACTACTGTCAAAAAAGTCAAATTTGAAAACATAACATTTTCCTAACAGGACGAGGGATTCTTTGTCACATGTGGAACCCCATAAGAGTTTTCTAGAAATTAAGTAAGCAATTAAACATCATATGGATTTCAAATTTTTTTGTTATTAGAAAATGGAATCAATCAATTTATTTGGCTCTAAGTCAGGGGTATATATACAAGTACAATCCGACATAGTCCCCTCTCACAACAATGTGGGGAAAAAAATAGTAGACTATAGCATCTGAAATATTTTGTAGTTACCTATCTTTTTATGGATTATTTATGCTCTATATGGGACGCGTCAAACTTTGTACTAGCTCCTTGTTCTGAAGCTAAACAGAGGCTCAAAAGACAGAGTGAACATCTGTGCATCTGTTTTGTGTGAATCTACAAGCCATAGTTGTCGAGAAGCCAACGAAAAGAGAAACGTGATGACTCACCTTGGCCAAAATAGATGAGGATGTGATTGTTATTGCAATTATAGTGGACTATTGTGGTTACCTACTCTTTTTATGGATTATTTGTCATATATTTTGTAAGTGTATAAATATGAAACCCATTATCTTGCTCTGACAACCACAATGATCACTCAATACATAAATTCAAATAGGTAAAACAAATAATTAACGTATTAAGGGCAGGGCCGGCCCTGGGACCGTGCCAAAAGTGCGGCTGCACAAAACCTCCATTTTTTGGGGGCCTCAAAAAAAAATTAGGGTCAATTTTGTAATTTTGTAATTTAAGTTATTTCATTTCTTTCTCAATCCCTAGACTTTATGATTCGCACAAAATCTCCAATTCTTCAATCCCTATTCCCTACCGACTCTAAGACTCATTTTTATAATCATACAAAATTTCTAGGGTTTCTCAAAGAACTTGCTCTGATCAGTGTGCTATCTATCATCTCTAAGAGGTTCAATTGCTATTTTGCTTCTAAAGTTCTCTCAATTGTTAGATGAATTTATTTTCTACAATAATGATCTGATGTGAGTTTTATTTTCTACATTAATGATCAAATTTTTTTATTTATATAATTAGAAATTTAGATGTGCAGATTTTGACAATTTAATGGACAGTACGTCTTCTATCTAAAACATCTTTATTATACTTTATTATACTATGTAATGTGCTAATATAGATAATTTGAGCTTTGGTTATTTTATTTAGTAACTATCTATGGATTCAGTTATGTTGAGTTATGAAGACTTATTTAGTCCTACATCAGATAGGAAATAAGGAGGAGGCTCCTATATATATGTACTCCCTCCTGAATAATAAATTATTCACTATTCTTTTCTATATGGTATCAGAGCCAAAATTTTGAATCTCTTTCTCCACATTAATTTTTTTTCTTCACCAGCCACCCTTCTTCTCCGCCACCGCCCTTCTTCTCCGTCGTTGATCCGCCATCGACGTCCCCCTGTGGATGTTGTTGAACCCGTCAGGAAGCAGGGTACGCTGTCGAACCTGCGAAAAGCAGGGTGCGCAGTTGCGACCTTGTCCTCGTTGTACGCTGGCGTAGGCGAGTTCATTGAATCGTAGATAATCAGAGAAGAACTCTTGTGTGATCCTCTGATTTCGATCTCAACGTGGGTTCTGAAATTAAAGAGCATACTTCCTGGAAAGTTTTGCACAGATCTCTATTTCTAGCCTGGGTTTTTGTAAACCCCCTCGTCTTAAAATATGAATTTAATCAATTACCTTACTGAGTAGAACCCCAACCCAAACCCAAAATTTAGGTATCAGTCTACCTCAATGCGGTATGCCACGACATCGGTGTACCACTCATAATATAGTTTCAAATGTTTTAAATACACAATGAATTATCTAGTTAAATTGTTAGTTAATTATAATTAAGACTAGGTTCACCTCAAGCAACCCTTGTGTAGCCCACCAATACTCATTCCCTTTGGACCAGCCCATCTCAAGGAGACTAGACAAGCCCAAGCCAAGATCAGCCCACAAATTCTCCATATGTATATATATATGAAGTTCCTTCTTGAAACCCTAGAAAAATCTACACCACCCTCTCCAAACCCTAGCCGACCCCTCCCATACTTCCGGCCACACCACATAGCCGCTGCCGAACCCATCAGCCGCTGCTTCCCGACCCGTCATCCGCTGCCCCCGAGTTCCCCATCAGCCGCTGCCCCGAGTACCTTAGCCGCTGTTCCGAGTTCCCGCACCCCCTTCCGTCACCCCGCCGCTGTCCAAGTCGCCGCTGCCGCTGCCGCTGCGATCTGCCGCCGACTGACGCCGAAGCCACCACTAGCCGGAGAACGATCCGTCAGCGAGAAGACTCTCGTCCTGTCAAACTAGGTAAACACCCGACTCACCCTCCTTGTATTGTATCCATATAAGATCATTGTGTCGTCGTGTCAAGACTGGTAATATTGGACACAAAATCAGTTAACCCTAACTAGGTATGTGATGGCATGTTGATAGAAAAGAATTAGAATTGGTTAATAACTAACTATTTCTTAATCATAAGATCTATTGTTAGAAACCTGAAATTCAACAATAAAACTTAGACATCGCCAAGTATGGTTGAATATGGAAACCAAGGACATGTTTCCATACAGAGTAGAAATAGTTTTCAACCATAAACCGATAGATATTGTCACAAGAGAAACGTTGACCAAAGACAGAACATGGGCACACCCTAGCTACGTGCACCTGTGATGCTGTAATCGGTCAGCAGTAAACCTGTAACAATATCTAGGAGCAACGCCATAATTTCTTATGTATGTTAGTGTCTGATGTTAGATTTGTTATATTATATTTTGTTTAGGACCTTTGGATCAGCCAGGAGACATTGCAGGAACCAGCTTTTGGCATTCACAGCTCCCGGATACAGGCAAGATACCTTGCTATATTTACTGTCTAAATTAAATATGCATATGTTGTATTGTATTCTTGTTGTTTGTACAACTGTGCGCGTCCGAGTTGTCTCGGTTGCATTCGACGGTTACGTCGATGATTAGTATAGATGGACTTAGATCTTAGCAGACTCAACCCATTGGACGATACTCTGTGATTGTCTGAGACCTGACACCTTACACGCACACTGAGATACATTCATATTGGGATGCGGGCTTGCGCACTCGACTAGCTATCATTGCGTACATCCTACATCACGGCTAGCATGTAGTCAGGATATAATTTAGTGACTTGGCATATAGATTCATGGTATGTACGTCGAGTAGTCGACTTGCGTATCTACATTGGGCGGGGAGGACAACTAGGAGGCGTATGGGATACACACATTGGAGCCGTAGTTCGGAGGAACCCGGGTCCAATGAGTTTCCCTTTATACTGATGCCACGTTCTTCGGAGCGATATGGACGATATACTATACAGATGCCATTTTCTTCGGAGTATGGACGCTATGCCTACGCCTACTCATACGCATCAGAGTTGACCTCACATTGCATTCACTTAGATGGCTAGCACACCCTTATTGCATTTATTTTATTCAGTATTCATATATAGCATGTTGTTTTCTTGTATCTTGTTACGTCCCTCTGAGGACCTGGTACCTTTCCAGATTTAGACGAGGCTTACTACCCCACAGTATACGGCCCAGGACAGGAGACGAGATTCGCTTCAGCCGAGGAGTTGGAGGTGCAGCCGTCAGAGTTTCCGTGACCAGTTGGTAGGCCTTTAGCCTAGATGGAGGGCATCATTATCCTCTCAGCTGATGCCATAGCCATTTCTTTTATATCTCATTTCAGTACTTTATTTCGTCATAGTAGTGGGTTTGTTCCCACCAGACATTACAGGTTGTACTATGATATCTTGAAACTGGTATTTATTAACCAGCATTTTATTTAGTGTTTCTTGCTCTTTATATTGTGGATGAGATTAGTTTACCTGTTATTGACTGATATTGGACATGTTAGAATCATAGGACAGCGTAGCACTCTTCGTGGATCCATTAAATTGGGATATCCTCGGAGACGTGTCAGCTGGCTATTGTCACGTGGCCTGGTTCCATATATTTTTGGGACTGGGGCGTGACATGGTTTTAGTGGTGGCCCATGCAGGTCGACTTTTTCGCTTGTGGTATGGTAACATGCCCAGTGAGCCTGCAATAGGATAGAAATTATTAGGTCTCATCCACTTTGATTCGCCTTTGAACTTCCTTCATACTGCTTCTAAATATATGCATCCTGTTTGTTTGTTCTCGTACTCTTTTAATGAAGCTCTATCCCTTGCAGCAATATGAATTTGCGCAGTGGACGAGGAGCACCCCGTGCCGCGGTGCCAGATAACACCACTCAAGGAGATGAGGTACCCCAAGGGCAACACCCGCTGCAGACACCACTGATACATTGGCACGAGACACCACAGGGCGATCCTACACCACCACCTGAGGGACAGACTTCCCAGACCATCCCCACGCAACATTATGAGGGCCAGACTTCAGGAGCTACACCGATGCCGCAGACTGAGAGGCCGACATCTGAGGAGACGCCCACTGCACAACCAGAGATTCCACTACCACCGCCTCCACCTTATCCGCCCCAGATGCCGCAGCTAGATGGCCAGCCACAGATGCTTCAGTTCTTCCAGGCAATGATACAAGCACAGTGGCAGCAGACAGAGACATTACGACAGAGTCTGATGGCAGTACTAGAGAGGACACCTGTCACGACACCAGCACCAGCACCAGCACCTCCACCAGCCCCGACAGGTGGCACTGTTAGATGGTTCCGACAGATGGGACCAGATACCTTCTCAGGCAATGAGACTGCAGAACAGATCTCCGATTGGATCGCCAACACGGAGATGCTATTAGAGGCCTCACAACTGCAACCAGACCTTTGGATGACCGCAGTAAGGGCCCAACTAAAAGGCAACGCCCATCATTGGTGGGATTCCATTGAGCGCAGTGTAGGTAAGAACCAGACTTGGGAACAGTTCTTAGAGTACTTCAATGCGAAGTATTTTCCAGCAACAGTCAGAAATGTCCTATACTCCCAGTTCCTACATCTAGAACAGGGGAATATGACTGTTGACGCATATGACGCAGAGTTTAGCCGCCTTAGCAGATTTGGAGCCGTCCTGATACCCAATGATCTAGAGAAGGCTCAGAGATTCCACCACGGTCTCAATTTCGAGCTACAGAGATACACCACCGCACAGGCAAGGATTTCTTATGAGGAGGTCCTAGCAGAGGCAAGGATCCAGGAGGCCATTGTCAGAAGATCTAGACGTTCCAGCACGACCACGCCAGCTAGAGTCCAGCCCGGAGCAGGAGGACCCATCCGTCGTCCTGGAGCGCAGACACAGCAGAGAGCAGCACCATATCCACACCAGGAACTCCCGACTTGCCACTTCTGTGGTAAGAGAGGTCACTTCGAGAAGGACTGCCGAAAGAGACTTGGGACATGCATGATTTGTGGAGCCAGCCAGCACCTTGCCAGAGACTGCCCACAGCGCAGGGAGACAGCCCCACAGGCCGGACAGAGACCAGCAGCACCAGCCCCGAGGATACTACCCCCACCAGGAGGCCAGCGTCCACCAGCACCCGGAGGATTCCAGAGGGGACCACCCTTGCCCCCACAGCAGGCACAGTTTGATCGTGCCCGACAGCAGGCAGGAGGACAGAGACAGGGACAGGCCTTTGCCTTAGCAACCACCGAAGAGGAAACAGAAGGAGAGGCAATCACAGGTACCATTTTAGTCGCATCTCTACCTGCGACAGCATTGTTTGATTCTGGTGCTACATTGTCATTTATATCTAGTAGATTTGTAGCAATGCATAGAGTAGCGACTTTCCCCTTACCTAGGAGTTGGAAGATTCTTACCGGAGGAGGTATCGTGCCGGTTACCAGCACTATTAGAACGTGCTCGGTAGTCGTATGTGGTAGAGAGATGAGAGCGCGATTCTTGGTATTGCCTATGCCGTACTTTGATGTTGTGTTAGGTATGGATTGGTTAAGCCAGTATAACGCCATACTGAACTGTCGGAAGGGTAGCGTCACTTTTAGACCACCAGATCAACCGGAGTTCGAGTACATGCGAGGGACCGTCGAACAAGGAGTAGGACAGACAGCTGGAACTTGCATGGCTATGGAGATTGCGCCCCCACCTATAGTTGCAGAATTCGAGGATGTTTTCCCCGACGAATTGCCAGGCTTACCCCCAGATAGAGACGTGGAGTTCACCATTGAGCTAGTACCAGGAGCAGCACCGGTATCTTCTAATGTGTACCGATTGGCGAAGAAGGAGTTAGACGAGTTGAAGCTACAATTGGAGGAGTTTCAGAGCAAGGGATTTATCCGTCCTAGTGCATCACCATGGGGAGCACCAGTATTGTTTGTGCCTAAGAAGGATGGAACAGTACGTATGTGTATTGATTACAGAGCCCTTAATGCTTTGACTATCAAGAACAAGTACCCTCTGCCGCGGATTGACGATTTATTCGACCAGTTGACAGGAGCAGTAGTGTTCACAAAGATCGACTTAAGATCGGGTTATCATCAAGTGAAGGTGTGAAGAGAAGACATTCAAAAGACAGCATTCAGGACTCGTTATGGTCACTACGAGTTCTTAGTGATGCCTTTTGGACTGACGAATGCGCCAGCTGTATTTATGAACTTGATGAACAGAGTATTCCACCAATACTTAGACCGGTTCGTGGTAGTTTTCATCGACGACATTTTGGTGTATTCGAAGAGCCACGAGGAGCACGAAGAGCACTTGAGACTAGTGTTAGAGACACTGAGGAAAGAGAGACTTTATGCCAAGCTGAGCAAGTGTGAGTTTCTCCTAGATCGTGTCGCTTTCCTTGGACACGTCATCTCAGGAAACGGTATCTCAGTAGATCCGGCGAAGATTTCATCTGTAGAGACATGGCCAACCCCTACCAATGTCTCAGAGGTGAGGAGTTTCCTAGGACTTGCCGGATATTACCGGAGGTTCGTAGAGAACTTCGCGAAGATTGCAGAGCCAATGACCCGCTTGACCCGTAAGGAGCAAGAGTTCACTTGGACAGAGGAGTGTCAGAAGGCGTTCGATGAGCTGAAGAAACGCTTGACTACAGCACCTATCTTGACCATACCTTCTGGACCCGGAGGATTTGTAATCTACAGCGATGCATCCGGGAAAGGATTAGGATGCGTCTTGATGCAACATGGAAAGGTTGTAGCTTATGCTTCTAGGCAGTTGAGGACACATGAGAAGAACTATCCCACCCATGACTTGGAGCTTGCCGCGGTGATCTTTGCTTTAAAGCTTTGGAGGCATTACCTATATGGAGAAAGAGTGGAGATATTTACGGATCATAAGAGCCTGAAATATGTCTACACTCAGAAGGATCTTAATCAGAGGCAGAGACGTTGGCTCGAGGTGATGACAGACTTCGAAATTGAGCTACAGTACCACCCGGGAAAGGCCAACGTAGTAGCAGACGCATTGAGCAGAAGACCTATGGCATTCTTCTTGACTACCCAACAACATCTGTTGAGAGATCTAGAGCAGATGGGTATAGAGGTTGTCATACCCGGAGTAGACGGACAGTTGTCGAGTTTCCAATTGCAATCGACACTAGTGGAGAGAATCAAGGCTGCCTTGCCGACAGACGCCAGATTTCAGAGGCTCAGACAGAGGACAGAGGCTGGATTACAGACAGGACTGCGGATGCATGAAGACGGAACACTGAGATGCGGAGATCGTCTCTATGTTCCAAATGGAGAACTTCGGCAAGAATTGATGTCAGAGGCACACAGTTCCACCTATTCCATTCATCCAGGAGGCACGAAGATGTACAGAGATCTAAGACAGTACTACTGGTGGCACGGAATGAAGAGAGAGATAGCACGTTTTGTGGCCAAGTGCCTGGTGTGTCAGCAAGTCAAGGCCGAGCACCAGAGATCTGCAGGATTGCTTCAACCGCTTCCTATACCGGAGTGGAAATGGGAGCACATCACTATGGACTTTGTTACAGGCTTCCCGAGGAGTCCTAGTGGGCGCAATGCAGTATGGGTAATCGTGGATAGACTCACCAAGTCCGCACACTTTTTACCCTTTAGAGTGGGACAATCGACGGAGGCTTTAGCAGATATGTACATGAGGGAGATTGTGCGCCTACATGGAGTGCCAGTTAGCATTGTGTCTGACAGGGATACGAGATTTACGTCTTACTTTTGGCGGAGTATACAGGAGAGCCTTGGTACTCGCCTAAAGTTTAGCACAGCGTATCACCCCCAAACAGATGGCCAGTCGGAGCGCACCATTCAGACGTTAGAAGACATGTTGAGAGCGTGCATGCTTGACTTCGGAGGATCATGGGAGGACCACCTACATTTGGTCGAGTTTTCCTACAACAACAGCTATCAAGCGAGCATTCAGATGGCTCCCTATGAAGCGTTGTATGGCAGGAAGTGTCGTTCTCCAGTATGCTGGAGTGATATAGGCGAGCGACAGATTCTCGGACCAGAGTTGGTTGTTCGGACGGTAGAGAAGGTAAAGAAGATCCAAGGACACCTTCGAGCAGCACAAGACCGACAGAAGCATTGGGCGAATGCACATCGTCGACCCTTAGAGTTTCAGGTAGGAGATCACGTATTCTTACGAATCTCACCTACTCGAGGGACTATTAGATTCGGAGGCAGAGGGAAGCTGAGTCCGAGGTACATCGGACCATTCGACATCTTAGAACGCGTCGGAGAGGTTGCTTACAGATTAGCATTACCGCAGACCTTGGAAGGAGTCCACGACGTCTTCCATGTATCTCAATTAAGGAGGTACATATCGGATCCTAGTCACGTGCTTGACCATTCCGAGATCACAGTCGGGCCGAGCTTATCATACCAAGAGGAGCCTGTGGAGATTCTAGACAGAAGTGAGAAGGTATTACGAGGGCAGACCATTCCCCTAGTTCGTGTCGCATGGAGGTATCATGCACCAGGCGAGTCGACTTGGGAACGCGAGGAAGATATTCGTCAACGTTATCCCCATCTCTTCGAAGGACTAGGTACGCGTTAGAATTTCCTTTTCAGTCATTAGCTCTTACCTTACGTATGTTTTAATTTCGAGGACGAAATGCTCTAAGGAGGGTAGATTGTAAACCCCCTCGTCTAAAAATATGAATTTAATCAATTACCTTACTGAGTAGAACCCCAACCCAAACCCAAAATTTAGGTATCAGTCTACCTCAATGCGGTATGCCACGACATCGGTGTACCACTCATAATATAGTTTCAAATGTTTTAAATACACAATGAATTATCTAGTTAAATTGTTAGTTAATTATAATTAAGACTAGGTTCACCTCAAGCAACCCTTGTGTAGCCCACCAATACTCATTCCCTTTGGACCAGCCCATCTCAAGGAGACTAGACAAGCCCAAGCCAAGATCAGCCCACAAATTCTCCATATGTATATATATATGAAGTTCCTTCTTGAAACCCTAGAAAAATCTACACCACCCTCTCCAAACCCTAGCCGACCCCTCCCATACTTCCGGCCACACCACATAGCCGCTGCCGAACCCATCAGCCGCTGCTTCCCGACCCGTCATCCGCTGCCCCCGAGTTCCCCATCAGCCGCTGCCCCGAGTCCCTTAGCCGCTGTTCCGAGTTCCCGCACCCCCTTCCGTCACCCCGCCGCTGTCCAAGTCGCCGCTGCCGCTGCCGCTGCGATCTGCCGCCGACTGACGCCGAAGCCACCACTAGCCGGAGAACGATCCGTCAGCGAGAAGACTCTCGTCCTGTCAAACTAGGTAAACACCCGACTCACCCTCCTTGTATTGTATCCATATAAGATCATTGTGTCGTCGTGTCAAGACTGGTAATATTGGACACAAAATCAGTTAACCCTAACTAGGTATGTGATGGCATGTTGATAGAAAAGAATTAGAATTGGTTAATAACTAACTATTTCTTAATCATAAGATCTATTGTTAGAAACCTGAAATTCAACAATAAAACTTAGACATCGCCAAGTATGGTTGAATATGGAAACCAAGGACATGTTTCCATACAGAGTAGAAATAGTTTTCAACCATAAACCGATAGATATTGTCACAAGAGAAACGTTGACCAAAGACAGAACATGGGCACACCCTAGCTACGTGCACCTGTGATGCTGTAATCGGTCAGCAGTAAACCTGTAACAATATCTAGGAGCAACGCCATAATTTCTTATGTATGTTAGTGTCTGATGTTAGATTTGTTATATTATATTTTGTTTAGGACCTTTGGATCAGCCAGGAGACATTGCAGGAACCAGCTTTTGGCATTCACAGCTCCCGGATACAGGCAAGATACCTTGCTATATTTACTGTCTAAATTAAATATGCATATGTTGTATTGTATTCTTGTTGTTTGTACAACTGTGCGCGTCCGAGTTGTCTCGGTTGCATTCGACGGTTACGTCGATGATTAGTATAGATGGACTTAGATCTTAGCAGACTCAACCCATTGGACGATACTCTGTGATTGTCTGAGACCTGACACCTTACACGCACACTGAGATACATTCATATTGGGATGCGGGCTTGCGCACTCGACTAGCTATCATTGCGTACATCCTACATCACGGCTAGCATGTAGTCAGGATATAATTTAGTGACTTGGCATATAGATTCATGGTATGTACGTCGAGTAGTCGACTTGCGTATCTACATTGGGCGGGGAGGACAACTAGGAGGCGTATGGGATACACACATTGGAGCCGTAGTTCGGAGGAACCCGGGTCCAATGAGTTTCCCTTTATACTGATGCCACGTTCTTCGGAGCGATATGGACGATATACTATACAGATGCCATTTTCTTCGGAGTATGGACGCTATGCCTACGCCTACTCATACGCATCAGAGTTGACCTCACATTGCATTCACTTAGATGGCTAGCACACCCTTATTGCATTTATTTTATTCAGTATTCATATATAGCATGTTGTTTTCTTGTATCTTGTTACGTCCCTCTGAGGACCTGGTACCTTTCCAGATTTAGACGAGGCTTACTACCCCACAGTATACGGCCCAGGACAGGAGACGAGATTTGCTTCAGCCGAGGAGTTGGAGGTGCAGCCGTCAGAGTTTCCGTGACCAGTTGGTAGGCCTTTAGCCTAGATGGAGGGCATCATTATCCTCTCAGCTGATGCCATAGCCATTTCTTTTATATCTCATTTCAGTACTTTATTTCGTCATAGTAGTGGGTTTGTTCCCACCAGACATTACAGGTTGTACTATGATATCTTGAAACTGGTATTTATTAACCAGCATTTTATTTAGTGTTTCTTGTTCTTTATATTGTGGATGAGATTAGTTTACCTGTTATTGACTGATATTGGACATGTTAGAATCATAGGACAGCGTAGCACTCTTCGTGGATCCATTAAATTGGGATATCCTCGGAGACGTGTCAGCTGGCTATTGTCACGTGGCCTGGTTCCATATATTTTTGGGACTGGGGCGTGACAGTTTTGAAATTAGAGAGCATACTTCCTGAAAAGTTTTGCACAGATCTCTATTTCTATCCTTTGTTCCGACGAGTTCTACCCATCGTGCACCTCTCCTGCCGCATGAATTGGAGGTGTACAGATAGATGGAGAAAGCTGTGATCGCGTGTAGGCGTACGACCTGTGGTTGAGTTACGTTTGATCTCGTCCCTGTGTTGGGTTTGCGATAAGTGCAACTGTGAAGATGAGAATACCTGTGACTAGTCAGGAGCTGAAGGAGATACTGAAGGGGGTGACCAGGGTGTTTCAGGCCAAATTAGAAGAGACATAATCCAGTAGGGCAGTCGTATCCGCACCAGAACCATCGCAGGTGATGAAGAAGAGAGAGTTGCTGTCGAATGACATCAAACTTGAGGGAACAAGAAACTACCTCAGTTGGTCTAGGAGGGCGCTGCTGAACCTTCCGACCAAGGGACTTGAAAAATATGTGAAGGGAGAGTACACCGAGCCAGAGGATAAGACGAGTGCTGAGTGGAGCACATGAAGCACCTTAATTATTTGGTGGTTTCTTGGATGCTGACTTCTGTGTCTCCATCCATAGCTGGGATGGTGGAGTCGATCTGCAGTGCAGCTGATGTCTGGAAGATATTGGCTGAGATGTACTCTGGAGCTAGAAGTATCATAATGATGATGGAAGTTGAGGAGAAGATTGATGCTACCACACAGGGGGAGAAGACAGTACTCCAGTATGCAGCGAAACTACTTCACTTATGGGGGGACTTGGACCACTATGATCTACTATCATTGCAGAACCCAGCAGATGTTCTTCTTGAAAAGCAGTACCTTGAGCGTAGACGTGTGGCTCATTTTATCAAAGGCCTGAACTCACAATTTAAGGCTAGGAGGCCAGTAATGTGCCATCTGCCATCTCTCTCATCCCTGGATGAGGCTGTTGCATCGATGGAGCAAGAGAAGATCATACAAAAGGTGATGAAAGATGAGACCTCACATGTTTTCCGCTCGACATTGGTGGTTCCTAGTGCTCCCATTAGCGATGACAAGGAGTGCTACAATTGCGAGAAAAAATGGCACCTCAGCTACAATTGTCCTCAAATCCGCAATTCTGGTCTTGGCCAAGGAGGCAGAGGACAGAGAGCTGGACGTGCAGGTCAAGGAGGCAGGAGACGTGGAGGCCGAGGAGTTGCTCACCTAGTTGTGGCAGAGGAGATCACTACTGAGATAACTGGAGCTGAGATGACAGAGCTGGAGGAACTACGTCAGTTCAAGCTTTAGGTTGAGAGTTCTAAAGGCAAGGGTCAGGCCACTCAGGATCTGGATGACACTACCTACATTGGTAACTTTACTGGTTACGCGCATATGTGCAAATGTATCCAGGTTCAGGCACTTGCATCCACTAAATCTTATGCTGGTTGGATCATAGACTCAGGTGAATCTAGGCATATCACAGGTGCATCTAGTGAGTTTTTATTAGATTATCCGAGCAAACATATGCATCCCGAGATAGTTCAAACTGCTGATGGAACATCCCAACCCATCAGGGATACTGGCTCGGTCCATTGTACTTCATCTGTTACCCTGTCATTTGTATTGCATGTTCCCTCATTTCTGGTCAACTTACTTTCTGTTAGCTCACTCATTGATCAATTGAATTACACTGTTCTTTTTGATCGGGATATGCGTTCTTTCCAGAGAAGGACACATGGAAGAGGTTTGAGACTGGCATCAGGCGTGATGGCCTTTGGTACCTGGACATGGAGGCTGCAATGCTTGTTGCTACTGTTAGTGGAGGGCCAGAGACAAGCAATGCTTCAACACTGCAGATTAAGACATTTATCTTGTGATAGTTTGAATAAGTTAGAACCTAAGATAATGAATAAAGTAGACAAAAAATGTTATTTTGTAATATTTGTGAACTTGAGAAGCATACACGTTATACTTATAAAATGGTTGGTCTTCAAGGTTTTGAGCCATTTGCACTTGTTCATTCTGATGTTTGGGGACTGTGTCATACTACTTCTATCAGTGGATTCAGATGGTTTGTTACTTTCATTGATTGTTACTCACGTATGACCTGGATCTATATGATAAAGCAGAAATCTGAGGTGTACAAATATTTTCAAGACTTCTCGGCGTATGTGAAGACCCAGTTTGGAGTACATGTGAAGATTTTACAAACAAATAGTGGGACCGAGTACGCTAACAAGAAGTTTGCTACTTTCATCTCTAGTAATAGAATTCTTCATCAAACCACATTCCTAGACACTCCTGCTCAGAATAGGGTGGCTGAACATAATAACATGCATCTACTGGAAATGACACGTTCATTGATGCTAACGATGAATGTGCCTAAGTTCTTGTGAAGTGAGACTATTATGTCAGCAGCTTATCTAATCAACATGATGCCGTCAAGAGTATTAGGGATGAAGACACCATGTGAGATGCTCTTGAGCTCTATTATTTTTATTGTTCCACCCAGAGTGTTTGGATGCACATGTTTTGTGAGAGATCACAGATTGATGGTGAGTAAGCTGGATCCACATGCAGTTAAATATATCTTTGTGGGCTACTCATCAAGTCACAAGTGTTGGTGTCCCATTGAAAGAAGGTTGTTTGTCAGTATTGACGTTACCTTCCGAGAGTTTGAACCATTTTATGGAGAAAATACAGAGTTGAGTTTCTTGTTCGAGGATGGCTCTACTGATGCTAGTAGAGAGGGGGAGAATGAGAGTGACATCGTTGTTGGTATGATTCCATGTCATACCGAGGAGTGATGGTGTCTCAGGAGGGAGCAGACAGTCAGGGAGAGCCGAGAGTATATATGGAGCATGAGCAGCATGAGCACCAGAAGTAGCATGAGCAGCATGAGCCACCTCCTGTGCCTATGCCAGTACCCACAAATACTGAAATTCCAAGTCCCTCTTCTCCACGTCCTTCAGCCTTTCCACCTGAGTTACTTGGGAATAATTCCTTCCTTGATACTTCTAATACTCCTGTCTTGCTTCGTAGAACTTCTAGAGTCAATGCTGGAAAACCTCCAGCTAAGTTTGGCAGTTGGGATACTGACATTGCACATTATATTTCATATGCATCAATTCCACCTATATATAGGTCATTTCTTGCATCATTTGATTCCGTGCTTGTACCTAACAACTGGCAGGTAGCTAAGCAAGATCCTATGTGATTGAATGCTATGCAGGAGGAACTTTAGGCCTTGAAGAAGAAGGATACATGGGAGTTGGTACCACTGCCAGCTGGAAAGCGTGTTGTTGGATGTAAATGAGTTTATACTGTTAAGCAGACTCTAGAGAGCAAGATTGACAGGTACAAGGTCAGATTGGTTGCTAAAGGCTACAGCCAAACTTATGGTATCGACTATGACGAGACATTTGTTCCAGTAGCAAAGATGAGCACTGTGAGAATGTTGGTGTCATGTGCTGCCAACTTCAATTGGCAACTGCATCAGCTTGATGTTAAAAATGCCTTTTTGCATGGGGATCTCCAGGAGGAGGTGTATATGGAGATTCCACCAGACTTTGCTACTTCACAAGCAATTGGAAATGTATGCAAATTGAAGAATTCTTTGTATGGGCTAAACCAGTCTCCGAAAGCATGGTTTGATAGATTTAGACTTGCAGTCTGTGGTATGGGGTATAGGTTGTGCAATGGAGATCATACTATGTTTTACAGGCACTCCAAGACTTGTATCACTGTTCTTGCAGTCTATGTTGATGATATTGTAATTACTGGAGACGATACTGAGGAGATCATACGGTTGAAAAAAAGACTTGGACATGAATTTAAAGTCAAGGATCTGAGGCAGTTAAAGTACTTCCTCGGAATTGAAATTACAAGGTCACGAAAGGGTATAGTGCTTTCTCAGCGAAAGTATGCTCTGGACCTTCTTTCAGAGACAGGGATGTTGGGTTGCTTCTACTCCTATCGAGCAAAATCATAAGTTGTGTGCCGAGGGTGGTGATCCGGTGAGTAAGGAGCAATATCAAAGATTAGTTGGTCGTCTTATATATCTATGTCATACGAGACCTGATATTACTCAGGCCGTGAGTGTGGTGAGTAGATATATGCATGATCCCAGAGAGCAGCATATGGAGACAGTTCGCATAATTCTCAGGTATATTAAAGGAAGTCCAGAAAATGGGTTATGGTCAGAAGTTCTGGACATCTGAGAGTTGAAAACTATTGTGATGCCGATTGGGCGGGTTGTATGGACGATCACAGGTCCATTACATGTTACTGTATTTTTGTTGGAGACAATCTTATATCTTGGCGTAGCAAGAAGCAAGATGTAGTGGCTAGGTCTACAGCTGAGGCCGAGTGCATGGCTATGACAATTAGCCTATGCGAGATGATGTGGGTGAAGAGCTTGTTGTCTGAGATGCGTTTGTTTAGAGGAGTTTCTCTGCAACTTTGGTGTGACAACAAATCAGCAATTGATATTGCAAATAATCCAGTTCAGCATGATCACACCAAATATGTGGAGTTTGATCGGTTCTTCATCAAGCAGTAGCTGAATAGAGGAGTTTTGACTTTGAGCTATGTGAAATCAGAGGAGCAGTTAGCTGATTGTTTAACTAAATGTTTAGGTCCTAGCGAGTTTAATATTTTTTGTAAGAAGATGGGGATGATTGATATCTATCGCCCATCTTGAGGGAAAGTGTTGAGTTATGAAAACTTATTTAGTCCCACATCGGATAGGAAATAAGGAGGAGGCTAGCCTCCTCCTATATATATGTACTCCCTCCTGAATAATAAATCATCCATTATTCTTTTCTACAAGTTATAATATACAATCAAGAACATCACCAATTTTTTTGATAAAGACATAGAATAATACATTTAAAAAATATGAATAAATAAATTTAGGGCCACATTTTGAGATTCACACAGGGCCTTCAATTATTCAAGACCGGCCCTGATTAGGGGCATGTTCTCTTCCTAATACTGATAGCAACAATTGTAACACAGTCCAAGAAATCAACCTTACTCTACAATGATGAAACTTTGTGCATCTCTTTCATCAACTTGTCAAACTTTTATCCGATAATTAAGGAACATGATTTCATGAACACATTTGTGGTGGTGAATCGATTGCAGATCTTAATCCAGTAAAGATTAGTCGAATCTAAACATATTAATATCTGCAGAGATCTATCCTACAATAAGAAGCTCGGTGGACAACTCCCTCCAGCTATTGGAAATCTTAATCAGCTTACTGCTCTGTAAGTTCCTGCCAATCTCATTACCAAATAAATTCAAAATCGTAACTTTTTCGTGTAACTAAATTTCATCTTTGGTACATGCTCGATGGTCGTTCAGCTTCTTGCTCGACTGCAGCTTCAGTGGTAGCCTCCCAAGTGAACTAGGCAAGCTGTCAGAGATCGTGTTCTTGTAAGGATTTTACTGTCAGGAATCTAGATTGTTTTCCTTCTTGATATCTTAAGATACCTACAATTGTTTCTCATATTTATGAAGGAGTTTGACGTCGAATAAGTTCACTGGAAGCATACCTGCCTCTCTTGGTAGGCTCTCCAATCTTGTACTTCTGGACCTGGCAAAGAACCAGTTATCTGGACCTTTACCTATCTCTAATGCCACCGAATCTGGATTAGACCAGCTTATCAATACACAGCATTTGTAAGTTGATTCCTTCTGTCTTCATTAAACTATTTCAAGTTCGAGGCACCACTACCACAATCTTCCATGAATCTAATCTTCCTTCCTTTTGTTTATCCTCTTAATAGCCATTTTAACAAGAATCAGTTGTCAGGCCCCATTCCTGAAGAGCTTTTCAGCTCTAATATGGCCCTTCTACACATGTGAGATAATATATTCTCGGATTTTACTTTTCTTCGTTTTTAGCTATTCATGTTCTTATATGCTAATGATACTTCCGATCAACAGAATTTGCGACAGAAATCAATTTACTGGAAGGATTCCAGTCTCTGTAGGACTTGTCCAGAATCTTACAGTTATGTGAGTGTCTCAGTATCTATCAATCTGTTCTCATTTGAGTTTATTTTGATCAAGATTATGATTCTATTATTATCATTTCTCATCTTGTGAATAGTCGTCTTGACAAGAATTCTCTTAGTGGGCCAGTTCCTTCCAATCTTAATAATCTTACAAGCCTCAAAGTACTGTAAGTGATTTTGCTCGATGCAGAACTATAACAAGAAATCAAGGTAAAATTAATACCAGCTTCACTTATTACTTGTGTCATTTGCTCTCAGTAATTTGGGGGAAAACAAGTTAAGTGGAGCAATGCCAAACTTAACTGGGATGAATGATCTCAGAACTATGTAAGAACTCATTCAAACCTTACCTTGACAATGCATATTCTTTGCTCAGATGAAATTAAATGTTACTATGTTGAAATTTTCTTCAGAGACTTGAGCAATAACTCATTTGAACCTTCTGAGTTTCCTGCCTGGATTCTTGATATGAAAAATCTCACCGCGTTGTAAGTATAAGTTGCTGTTGAAGTGCCGAAATCGCTAAAAATTCGGAAAGCCAACATCTTAATCAACCAAGAACTTGTTATTGGTGGCATCCAGGATGATAAACTCAGGAGGCCTCTATGGTGAAGTGCGGCAAGAGCTCTTCAGCTTTCCTAATTTGCAACAAGTGTAAGTGTGCTATTGCTAAAATTGAGAGCTATACAGTGCTTAATTTCAACTTTAGACCCTCAACTATTCAAGTTTTTCAACTTCATACCCTAAACTTTAATATTATACCAATCACAACCCTTGACTATTGAATATTTTCAAATAGATACCCTCCAGTCAGGGGTTATTTTTTTCTTCTTTTCAACAAACATAAATAATATTTTTTGACCAAATTACCCTCCTTCTCCGCTACCGCCGCCGCTGCCCCTCTGCCACTGTCGCCGCCGTCGCTGGGGGGAGAGAATGGGAAATATTTTTGTCAGGTATTAAGTTGTACAATTATAGTTGTGGTATTAAGTTGTCTAATATTTAAGTTTGGGATATTAAATTGAAAGAACTTGGATAGTTGACGGTACCAAATTAAAATTTAGCCAAAATAAAATCTATTTCTGCCACACCTAACCGTATTCTGAACTTTTCCAGGATACTGAAGAACAACTCGCTCAGTGGTAGTCTCATCATGGGAAGCAATATTGGCATGAAACTTGATATCGTGAATTTCGAAAATAATGCTCTTACTTCAGTTCAACTGGACACTGGCTATAACAATACCATTATGTGAGGAATTTTGTATCATTCCCGTTCCATAACTCAATCATGACTTGAACTATAAGCTTCCGATGATCACTAAAACGTTAACTTGCAGATTAGTTGGAAATCCTGTGTGCACTAGTAATGCTCAGTTCTCGGAAACAAGCTACTGCGTCCCTCAGCAAGATTCAGTAGCATCCAATTATTCCATCAGCCATTCCAATTGTAGCTCTGGATCATGTCCTCAGAATCTCAGCTGCTCAAATCCTTATCAGGGAATGATGGTCATGAGAGCGCCTTCGTTCCGGGACGTGGCAGATCGCTCCGTGTTCGAAACACTTGTTCTGGATGTGTGGGAGAAATTTGGCCCAGTTATTGGCTCAGTAACTATCGAGAGTCCCTTCATAGATGGCGATAATTATCTGCAGGTTCTTCTAAAACTCTGTCCGATGACCGAACCATACTTCAATCGGACTGTGATTCTGGTTAACCTTGATCTAAGCAACCAGAACTATGGACCTCCAGGAGATACTTTTGGTCCATACTACTTCGACGCATTTGAATACAATTACCCAGGTTTGCAATCCAATTGTACCGAATACGAGAAGTTTAGTGATATCAACATTTTTTCCTAATAGAAGGCAGAAAACTGTTGTCTACCAGGTGGAAGATCCGGAAAATCATTTAAGGGTATGATCATTGGAATGGCGGTTGGCAGTACATTTCTGATCGTCGTACTCGCAGTCGTGGGACTCTATGCTCTGCGGCAGAGGAGACGGGCACAGAGAGCCATTGAAGTTATGAATCCTTTTGGTAATAACCATGAAACAGATGCATAGCTATAACCATTTAGGTTACCCTTTCTTACAGGTTATGCTGCACGGACACGGATACGACACGACATGACACTGTAAGCATAGTTTGCAGTATGGGCCGATACCGATCCGATACGGCCGATATCGTTACGGTTTGGCATGTCCCAATTCGATACCCGATATTGACCGATACTGACATTAGGGGTCCCTTTTTTGGTCAATTTAGCAACAACAAAAAAAAATTAACGAAAAAAGACCAAACAACAAGGGTATAAAAGCATAGTAAGGTTGTAAAAACATATCAAAGAAGAAAGCTTATATATCACATGTAAACCAATCGGCAAGAGTCACTTCTATTTCATTCAATTTCAAAACTATTAAGAAACAACACTGTAAATACTTAAAATTATGCCTAGATGTATAAAATATATTTTTAAAATGTTAATAATTTATTAATAATTATTTGCTTTTCGATACCAAAAGATTCGATACTCCGATCCAAAACCATCGATACTGTTGATCCCGCCAATCCCGATATTCATAGGAATGTTCCGATACCGATTCCGATACCGATACTGCCAACCTTGATGGTAAGGACACAGATACATGGACATGGCGTGTCCTGGTGTGTTTTGGAGAGTCTGGGTAATTGTGCCCGCCACGACAGTCACATTTTTGGAGCGATCCTGCATGCTTTTCCTAGCTTATAGGTTCTGACGGTCCTATTGTGTTTTCGACCTGCCAGCATCTTGGGCACGTAGCGGTGAAGAGAGTATCGGTGCGCCAGAGCTACAAGGCGCCAAATGGTTTTCCTACGATGAGCTGAGGAAATGTACCAACGACTTCCCGGAGGTCAACGAAATTGGATCTGGCGGCTTTGGGAAGGTTAGATCCTCTGCGACAACTTTACAAAGAAAACGCAACATCCAACAATGCGCAGTCCTGTGAATATTCTACAGGTCTACAGAGGAGTTCTACCGGATGGGAAGTTAGTCGCAATCAAGAGGGCACAGGCAGGTTCTTTTCAAGGCGGGGTGGAGTTCAAGACCGAGATCGAGCTACTGTCGAGGATCCATCACAAGAACCTGGTGCAACTCGAAGGTTTTTGCTTTCAACGTGGTGAGCGCATGCTGGTCTACGAGTACATACCCAACGGATCTCTCAGGGAATGCTTGTGTGGTATGTTGTCCAAATAAATGTAGATATCACCATTTTTTTTTCCTGTCACCTTAAATGTATGTTAATGACGAAAATAGGAGATGGTGGCATAGTGTTGAGCTGGCAGACCCGACTGTCGGTCGCTCTAGACTCTGCTATGGGCTTAGCTTATCTTCACGAACATGCAAATCCTCCAATCATTCACAGGGATGTGAAGTCTACCAATATACTTCTGGATGGGAATTTGAATGCAAAGGTAGCGGATTTTGGTCTTTCCAAGCTAGCATCTGACGGAGAAGAAGGCCAATATTCTACTCAGGTTAAGGGAACATTGGTAAGTAAAGTCTGGACTTACAATTTCCATAAGTGATATCGTTGAGGGCCGCGTAACTTTAAGATACGATATACTACCATTTTATTACGTATCGGTTGATTCGTTACGGTACACATAGGATGACAGGTAATATCATTTTTTTATTTGCTTTAGTCATCTAATATTTATTTAAGAATATGGAATCTCGAACTAGATAGACTTTGTAAATATGAAACAAATTTAAAAGTTACAAGAAACTTATATTAATCATGTTACTATACCGATGTAGAAGTATATGCCTTAACTCCTAGAGTTATTGTACGGTACACGATAGGACACGCGACGATAAACGATACATCGGGAGTTGACACACAACTTGGTCACAGACTAGTACTTATCTTATGATACGATATACTACCATTTTATTACGTATCGGTTCAACCGATACGGTACACATAGATAGATAGGTAGTATGAATTTTTTTACTAGTCATCTAATGTATATTTAAGAATATGGATTCTCGAACTAGATAGACTTGTATAAGAACCATGCTACTATACAGATTTAGTACTATAAGGATTTACAAGTATAGACCTTAACTCCTAGAGTTAATGTATCATATGATACACAATATAAGATACGTGATATGTGATTTGATAAACGTTACATATCGGGAGTTTGACACACAACCTTAGTACTTATCTTATGATATGATATACTACCATTTTATTTCGTAGCATTTGATCCGATACGGTACACATAGGATGATAGGTAGTATCATTTTTTACTTGAGTCATGTAATGTATATTTAAGAATATATGGATTTTGGAACTAGATGGACTTGAATAAAAAATTATATTAATCATGCTACTATACGAATTTAGAAGTATAGACCTTAACTCCTAGAGTTATTGTATCATACGATACACTATATAGGATACGTGATATGTGATTTGATACACGATACATATCGAGGGGAGTTGACATACAACCTAGTCACAAACTAGTACTTATCTTGTGATTCGATATACTACCATTTTATTTCGTAGCGTTTGATCCGATACGGTACACATACGATGATAGGTAGTATCATTTTTTTACTTGAAACATCGAATGTATATTTAAGAATATATGGATTCTCGAACTAGATAGACTTGTATAAGAAAATTATATTAATCATGCTACTATACAGATTTAGAAGTATAGACCTTTAACTCCTAGAGTTATTGTATCATACGGTACACGATAGGATATGCGATATGTGATTCGATAAACAATACATATAGGGAGTTGACACACAACCTAGTCACATACTAGTACTTATCTTATGATACGATATACTAGCATTTCATTATGTATCGGTTGATTCGATACGGTACACATAGGATGATAGGTAGTATCAATTTTTTTTACTCGAGTCCTCTAATGTATATTTAAGAATACGGATTCTTGAACTAGAAAGACTTGTATAAGAAAATTATATTAATCATGCTACTACACAGATTCAGAAGTATATACCTCAACTCCTAGAGTTAATGCATCATATGATACACGATAGGATACGCGATATGTGATTCGATAGATGATACATATCGGGAGTTGACACACAACCTAGTCACAGACTAGTACTTATCTTCTTCTTTTTTGATGTCCAATGATACGCACGGGACTTTGAGCACGCTGCGTTGCATTCCATTTGGGTCCACTGTCCCACACATTTTTCGCGATTTGATTTCGAAACCATCCGCCTAGCCAAGAAGGTTATACCCCTTCTCACTGACCACAAGAGCCAGTTGAGTTCGGTGACTAATACTTATCTTATGATACAATATAGTACCATTTAATTTCGTAGCCTTTGATCTGATACAGTGCACATAGGATGATAGGTAATATCATCTAATGTATATTTAAGAATATATGGATTCTCGAACTAGATAGACCTGTATACGAAAATTATATTAATCATGCTACTATATGAATTTAGAAGTATAGACCTTAACTCCTAGAGTTATTGTATCATACAATACACGATATAGGACACGTGATATGTGATTCCAAACACGATACATATTGGGAGTTTGACACAAAAACCAAGTACTTATATTGTCCTCTAAATTTTGAGGTTTACTTGTAACTTCATCGAGTCTATTGAACTAAAAAGAGTGATAACAGAACATTTTTGTTCTATGAACATTTCTTAATTTTCAAGGTTATATGGATCCGGAGTATTACTCCACGCAGATGCTGACAGCAAAGAGCGATGTTTACAGCTTTGGAGTGGTAATGCTGGAGCTGGTGGCTGCGAAGCCACCGATATACATGGGGAAATATATCGTCCGTGAGGTTAGGAAGGCAGTGAACAGGCACGAGGAGTACTACGGTCTGAAGGACATCATAGATCCTGCCATCCGAGACGCGACACAGCTCGTAGGCTTGGGGTGGTTCGTCGAGTTGGCTCTGGAGTGCGTCGAGGAGTCGTCCGAAGGTCGTCCGACCATGAGCGACATCGTGAAGGAGATCGAGATGATGCTGCAGGAATATGCTGGTGGTGCAAGGAGAGAATCAGCAGTGGCAGCTCCATTTGCCGTGGCAATGCCCAGAAGGGATACGAGCAGCAAATATTTTGACTACTCTGGTGCTTACTCTTTCGCCACCGAAGTTGTACCGAAGTGAAGTTATAGTCATTATGTGATTCTTTCTTTCATCTTTTTTCTTTACTTGTTCTCTTTACTACACTGTTTGTATCTATTAGTGAAGTTCCTGTTTGTATCTATTACATGGTTCGAAGTCTCACAATCGGTATCGGATCCTTCCTATGAGTATCGGAATCGGCGGTATCGCCAGTATCAGAACATAGTATCGGAATTTTTAGTTCAGAACATAGTATCGGAATTTTTAGTATCAGAAAAGAAATAAATATTAAAATTTGAGAAAGAAATATTTTATACATTTAGGCATAATTCTAAGTATTTTGTGTGTTATTTCTTAGTAGTTTTGAAATTGAATGAAATAGTAGTCGTCCTTGCGGATTGGTTTACATAAGTTTTCTTCTTTTACATATTTTACAACGTCACTATATTTTTACACCCTTTTTGATTGGTCTTTTTTATTTAATTTTCTTTGCCGAATAGACTTGAAAGAGATCGACAATGTCGTTATTGGTAGGTAGTGGTATCGGTCGGTATCAGATCAGAATATGCCAAATTGTATCGGTATTGTCAGTATCAAATTGGTATCGACCGATATTGCAAACACTATGATCTATTAGTGAAGTTCCTAAGAAAATTTAGGGGACCTTTGACTATAGTTAATCTGCAAGTCTTCTTCCCTTCTATCACTCTTTTGCTACTAACAGACTGTCTGCGTGAGTTTAGATTGCAAGGACTATAAATACTCTACCAATATGTTTATCTGGTATAAACCTTATTCTTGCCTATATAAGAGCGTCTCCAACCCTATTGTGAGTTTGAAAAAAAGTTGTTGCCACATAGGAATGCCAAGTTTTCATTTAAAAAGTCATTCTTCAATGCAAATGTCAAATTAATTGTGAATGTGACATGGCATGACATGACAAAAATATTGTGAAGTTGGTTGTCTTGTTCTAGACAATGTACTTGACAATGACTTTACCTCCACATCATCAATTATGAATAAAAATATTATAAAAAAAGGAAGAAGAAGAGAAGTTATCTTGGAAGTTGGAAAGTACTTTTATTATACATGTTGATCTAGTTATACGAGACCACCACATGATTGTGAGGTATTCTTATATCTCTTTGGCCATGACACATGTGTTACACGAGTTGTGAGTCTCATGTAGGATACAAACTTGCATAATAGGCTAGCCACCTTTACGTATTGGTCGTGCGACGGATAAGGAATAACTGCTAATAGAAATATGTTGTTTTAGCAGACTTAGCAGTTACTAGAGGTATTTGCGTGTTATGGATATGACACGTTAGTAGAATTGGGTAGAAAGAACAATGAGTAAGCGTATGTGACTCCTTTACACTTTCCTTATGTACCCATACGCTCTGCTGGAGATGTGAGGTTGATGACCCTATATTTACTTGGCGGCCTCTGACGATCGAAAGACGTTATGCACGTGGCCCCTGGATCTCCTAGAGAACTATGTCCATCCCATATTTTAGCCAGATAGTCCATACGCAGGAAAGTTATTCTTAAACTGCATATCACATAGACTGGTTATGTGACCTTGTTGGATATTTTATTTTCAGTACATTATTGGCATGCTTTTATTTATCTTGTTGCGTTCCTCTGAGGACATGGATTCGGATTCTCTCCAGGTTTAGACGATCAGGACTATCTGCAGGAGTACGGACCGGGACCTGATTCTTCATTCTCTGTCGATGAGGTCTTACCTTCCGAGTATCCATGATTACTACATAGTTGATGGATTTATTAGTTGCTACTCTCTTTATTTAGCATTTTATTTTATATTGAAGTTTTATCCTCCTCTCTCATTTTAGTTTTGATATAGTCGATTGGTAGTGGATTTGTCTCCACACGACTATTAGCTTTCTGGTTTATTATTCTCGTACTATTCAGACTTATCATTTTAATTTAGTTTATCTGCTGACTTGTTATGTGGATGAGATTTAGTATTGCATGTGACTTGTGTGGACAGTATATATTATACCACTTGTGAATTGTTATTCATATTACATCATACATATGTGTTATGGTTTCCATATATTGGTGTTGCCATATACATTCGGCTGACATGCTACGTATTCCTAGTCTTACGTATTTGGGACTGGGGAGTGACATATTTTGTGGTGGCCCATGCAGATCTCGAACCTATATTGTTTCGGTTACATTATTGTGCCGAGCAAGCATGTGAATATGATTAGATTCTAAGATCTCATCCACTTATATTTAATTGCCTTCCTTGACTTCAATTTTCGAACTCTTATTGACTGCTTGATTTGCATCTACCTCGAACTTGTTCTACTAATTACCCTTAAATTCGTGTCAAGCGAGATGAATCTTCGTAGTGGATGTAACTCCCTAATTCTGGGAGAGGGATAATTTTGTCATTTGATAAACGTTTAGTAATTATTTTAGTAGCAATAATAATTATCATTATTGTTACTAGTATTATTATTATTATTATTTATTTGTATTTATTGGACTTTATGTTAGCTAATTAGTTTGGACTAGTACATGGACCTAGTTAGCAGCTAACTTGTAGGCCCATGACCTAATTGGTTAGTCATGACATGGTTAGTAGCCTAATTAATTAGCATTGGTTAGTGGACTAGACTATTATTAGACTTGTGTTAGTGGACCCAATTGGACTTGACATGAACCATGGACTCAACATTAGACTAGTTCCAATTAGGCATATTTTAAGTTATTCCTTTGTTAATTAGAGATTAAACTAATTCCTTCATTAGGAATAGAAGCTTTCTAGTAATTAATTTCTCTTCATAACAACCCATAGAGGTATAATGGACAATGCACATTGCTTGGAGGGGGGGGGGGGGGGGGGCAAGGGTGGCCTGCCCTATGTAGTAGGGAGAAGCTTCTCTCTCCTCTCCATTTTATTCCATTCTTCCCCAATTTAGAGTTTTTTCCCAATTCAACTCATCCCTCCACCAAATTCTTACTAAATCACTTCTAATTACTTTCATTCTTCACCGTTAGTAGATCTAGAAGCAAGGAGGAGACAAGGAGCACCAAGGAGGAGAAGATTGCACAAGTTAAGCCCTCTTTGTGTCCATTTGGAGAAGTGCATTAGAAATCCATCTCCCAATGGATACAATTCAGAATTCTCTCTTCAATTAGGTTCTATTTGCAATTTGATCATTAGGAACCCACCTATGGACTAGGGCTACCTATAGGAAGAAGAATTGACCTCTAGGGACCCATATTGTGAATGTTACATTGAGTTTTGTGTCCAATTTGAAAGAAATTTGAGATTGGTGCATCATGTGTTTGTCAATGGATTAATTGGACTAAATTGATACTAGATTGGTTGTGTGAGATTAGTTACGTGTCCACAATTGGATACGAGTAGGCCGTATCATGATACTTTGTGATACATGATAATTTTTGAGGGATTTTTCTTCGGCACTTGTGATACACATGTCATATTTTACCAAAAGTATTAGTTTAGCTATATATTGTTCTAATTAGGCTTTAATTACCATATTTGATATGTTCTTGGGCTTTGGGAAGAGTTTGGTAAGGTTTGGTAGGAGTATCTAGGGTGTATCAGAAGAGTATCATAGAGCTAGTGCCACTAGTGTTTGATATATTGCCATGGTGTGTGTGTGTATCCTATTGTATTCTAAATCACTTGATATATATATATATATATATATATATATATATATATATATATATATATATATATATATATATATATATATATATATATATATATATAATATATATATATATATATATTTTTATATATATACTATGTAAGTATATAATTACTTGATTCATATATCATTAATGGTATATGTATGATTATAGATGTAAGTGCATATGTGTATCTTAGAGTGGAGTGTGTGTGTTGCTTGGAGTTCACTGTGACTGATACTTGTGTTGGGACTATTAATGTTCAGTTTTAAGGTGTTGTAATATATATATATATATATATATATATATATATATATATATATATATATATATATATATATATATATATATATATATATATATATATATATATATATATAGGTATATCATATAGATGTGTGTCTATATATATATATATATCATAGTGTCAGAGTGTGTGTACTCAGTTGGAGATAGGTGGACTGTGCATTAAGTTACAGTGAGTTAGTGTAGAGAGGTGCATGTGTAGATGTATGTGTTTGTGCTTGTGTATAGGAGTGAATGTTAGGGTAGGATATAGGGTGTGTTGTTGTCAGAGTGCTTTAGAGTGTGGTAGCAGTGTGCTTATGCACACATGTTGCAGAGCTGTGAGACCCGTTTCACTATTTTAGTATTATTGTATTTTATCTGGTATATATGTGTTATAGCTGTATAGTGCTTTCTATGTAATTTATGGATTTTTTTAGCTGCTTTCATATAATTTCTAGAATTGTGAATAGTATTAGTCACCATTTGATATATATAGCCTTCTCTTTCTCTCTCATCCTCATTCTTCTTCTCTTTCTTCATTTTCTTCTCCCCCTCATCTCCTTGGTCGAACCCTAGCCCCAGCCGTGAGCTTGCCTTGGGTAGTAGTGGTAGTAGTTTAGTAGTGGGTTTAGTCAAGTACATCTTGCCAATGAGGAATTTTTTTCTATATTGCATTTATTTAGCTTTCTTGCATTTTATTGCTCTATATTGTTCTCTATGAGTTTTTCTTTATGCTTAATTCTTAGTATTTTTGGATTTGAGGACTTGGTAGAAGTAGATCTGAATTCTAAGTTTTTGGGTGTTCATGAGTTTACTTGGTTTTAATCTTTTAAAACTTGATGTTTTCAAAAACTAGTAGTTCTATGTTGATGAGCACTTGTTTTCTTGCGGTTTTGAACTTTTCTTTGCTCGATTCGAACTTGAAATGACGATTTCATGGAGAAAATAAGTTTTCAGATTTGGAGCTTTTTCATGGTCGAAACTTGTTGTTCTGGGACGAAGAAGTTCCATGCGCCCCTCTTGGTACGAGGCTTGGACTTCTCTCTCCTAGTCAGCATGCGGCCATCTTGTTTGATGCATAACTGAATTTGCACATGCGCCCCATAGCCAAATGTATGAAACTTGAACGAATGAAAAAAAAATTAGTTCAAAAGTTTTCATGCAGCCAAGTGTGTATGCGGCCAAGAGGAGCATGCGACTGAGTCGTCCATGCGGCCCGGAGCTATGCGTTCCTTTTTCCTTCGAATGCATGACTCAACACCACTTGGCACGACTTTTTATAATTTTGTCTTTTTCTTCTGACTCCCTTTCTTGACCAGTCACATCGGTCACTTATCTGACACGGCCAGTCACATCAGTCACTTCCATGACTTTGCATTTATTTCCTGTCACTCACCTTGTACTGAGGAGTGGACTTTGTATCTTTCATGCGGCCAACTCTTCCATGCGCCAGCTGTTGCATGCGACCAGCTCTTCCATGCGCCACCTCTTGCATGCGGTAAAGCTTACCCCATGCACCTATGATACTTGTGGTAGCTTAATTTCTTATGATTTATTCTCTTATGGTTTAACTGTTTCCATTGTTTAGCCTATTCTATTTAATTATTATGAATGCAAGCTTTCTCTAAATTTTTATAACCCGATGTGTGACAACCTGCCAGAACCTGAAATTTCTTGATCATAGATTGTATTGACACTGTTAATCTTGAACTCCCGATACCAGACTTGCACTGATATTCCTGATAATAGGTCGTCGTATCGAGTTAACCTGACATATACCGATATTCTTGATAGTGGCTCGACGAAGCGTACTCCTGACATTCTAGAATTTCCTGAACTGAAATGCTTGAATTGTTAAGATAAATTTCCGTGTTTGATTTGCTTGCTCCAGTCCTGAATGTACTTGTCAAGCTACTGTCCCGTCCTGCATCATGTCTAAGACAAATTTTTGAGCACTATGGTCAAAAATTTCTCATAACTTGCCCAAGATAACAACTAGAATAATGTATTAGAAGCATCTAAAGATTTTTTTGGCTATATGTCACTACCATATTTTCTAGAAAAAGATATTTTAGTCATTTGATAATTAATTAAATATTGTGCATGTTGAATATTTATTTATTGTATTATTTATTTATTATTAGTGTTAGATTTTATTTTGGACTTGTGTTAGTGGACCTAACTAGTTAGTTTAGACCCATGGACCCAACATTTATTCTAGTTAGATTTGAGCCCAACAGTAAGTCCATTCATTAAGTGGATGAATTAATTAGTGAAACCATTAGACTAGAAGCTTCCCTCCTTAATTAATTTCTTCATGAGAGGCCCCAAAGGATATTTTAGACTTTATATAGTAGCTTGAGGGAGGGGGCAAGAGAGGCCTATACAAAGGAAATGAAAACTTTCTCTCTCTTTATTTTTTATTCTAAATCTATATCTAGAATTTTTCTCAACCAAATTTCATCAAATTCCTACCAAATTTTTTCCCAATTCTTTCCCAAATTATCATTGGAGGATATTAGAGCATGGATCTACAAGGAGGAAGCAAAAATCTACAAAGAGGAGTAAGGATCTACAAGTTGAAGGCTTATTTTACCCAATTTGGGGATTTTATTGGGAACCCATCTCCCAATAGGTACAATTCAGTTTTTTCCCTTTAATTAGGTTCTAAATCTATGAATTAACCATAAGGAACTACCCCATATGGATAGGCTACCCATAGAAATTGGAATTAGGTTCATAGGAGTCCTATGAAGAAAGTTATGTGTATTTTTGTGTCAATTTTGAGAGAATTTCGAGATTGGCACATGTTGTGTTTGTCAATTGGTCAACTAGACCAAATTGACATGTGTTTGATTGTGTGTGGCTAGTGTCGTATCCACAATTGGATACGTGTAGGCCGTATCCCGACAATTTGGAGATATAGGTTAATTTGAGGGGTTTTTCTCCCATACGGAGCTTTGAGCATGTCACATTTTGACACGGACACGTAGTTGTGTAAATGACTCTTCGTATTGTTCATAATTGTGGTTTTAGACTTGCTCGTGTCCTTCGAGATGCGTTTAGTTGTGTGGTGGAGCCGTATCCCAAGCGTATCATAGAATGAATGTGATACGGGTGCGGTGCACTCCACGTGTTTGCTTTATTGCCTTGTGTAATGTGCTATGCATGATATATAAATCTATGTATATGTGTATGTATCTATACTATATGATATAGATGTGTATATAGCTATGTGTATATATAAGATATCTATTGCATATGTGTTTATATGTATATGTAAATATATACATATATCTATATGTATATGTATGTTCGAATATATATATGCATGAGAGGGTATACCTATATGTGTATGTGCTTCTATATATATACGTGTATGTTTATATATATATGTATGTATTAGTGAGAGTATATATCTATATCTATATTTGATATATCTATGTATGTATTAGTGAGAGTGTATATATATATATATATATATATATATATATATATATATATATATATATATATATGTGTGTGTGTGTGTGTGTGTGTGTGTGTGTGTGTGTGTGTTGATATATCTATGTATGTATTAGTGAGAGTGTATATATATATATATATATATATATATATATATATATATATATATATATATATATATATATATGTGTGTGTGTGTGTGTGTGTGTGTGTGTGTGTGAGTGTTATATATATATATATATATATATATATATATATATATATATATATATATATATATATGTATGGGTGGTGGTATATATATATATATATACATATATGCCTAGATGAGAGGATTGGTACCTATATAGATTAATATATAGAGGTGTATATATATATGTATGTGTGTGATACATCTATGTATGTGTTATATATGTTTGAGCACTAATGATTGAATTATCTTGAAGTATTACCAAGGTATTAAGATACTAAGGTATTAGAACACATGTTAAGGTAATATTGGGTTTCAAGATACTCGATATTAATATAAGGGTAAACGGTAAGTAGCTATATATATATATATATATATATATATATATATATATATATATATATATATATATATATATATATGTTTTTAGTATAGGTATTTGGTAATATGTAATAGTTTAGTATGATAGTTATAGTTTAGTATTGGGTATTAACTATATATGCACTAGGATTGACTTACCTTGGGATACCAAGGTAATGTCAAGGTAATTGGTCAATACTCAAGGTATTGGGTTTGAGTATCAAGATGGATGCGTAGTGGTGCGATACCGCATTGGTGCAAGGCCAAGGTATCCTATTGCATTAGTTAGCTATGGTATTATATGTATTATCTTGTATATATATATGAATTACTATTTTCGTATCTTTAAACTTGCGTATCTTAGGATACGGTATCTTGTTAGTTTTTATAGTATCTTAGAATAGCTAGTATGGCCTAGATGTATAGTGTATGTACTCAATATACTAGAGATAGACTCATACAACCTAGAAATAGCTAGTTTGACTAGTTTGATCGATAGTTGACCTAGTTTGACTGTTTTGACTTAGAAATGATTTTATGACCTAGAATTGAACTAGTTTAACTTAATTTTATTCCAACACCTTGTATTAATATAATATTCCATATATAGGTCCGTGTGACACCAGTTCGGACACAGTTTGACATTTATTGCTCTGGACGGCAGACGGGTACATTTTTTGATAGTTTCCATTATTTGATGATTACTATAATACAAGAATTTAAAAATATTTTATATAACTCTTGACACATTGGTACACGGACTAGTATACACATGGATCAGTCATGGGATGTTATATATATTGTTCATTGTTCCTCGTGTTCTCAATGTTTAACTTAGACAATGTTTCAATGTTCAATGTTTAACTTAGACAATGTTCAATGTTCAGTTATGTGTTAGATTTGGTAATTAATTAAATATTGTGCATGTTGAATATTTATTTATTGTATTATTTATTTATTGTTAGTGTTAGATTTTATTTTGGACTTATGTTAGTAGACCTAACTAGTTAGTTTAGACCATGGACCCAACATTTATTCTAGTTAGATTTGAGCCCCAATAGTAAGCCCATTCATTAGGAGGATGAATTAATTAGTGAAACCATTAGACTAGAAGCTTCCCTCCTTAATTAATTTTATCATGAGAGACCCCAAGGGGTATTTTAGACTTTAGATAGTAGCTTGAGGGAGGAGGCAAGAGAGGCCTATATAAAGGGGATGAAAACTTTCTCTCTCTTTATTTTTTATTCCAAATCTAGATCTAGACTTTCCCTCAACCAAATTTCATCAGATCCCTACCAAATTTCTTTTTAATTCCTTCTCAAATTATCATTGGAGGCTATTAGAGCATGGGTCTACAAGAAAAAAGTAAGGATCTACAAAGAGGAGCAAGGATCTACAAGTTGAAGGCTCATTTCACCCAATTTGGAAATTTTATTGGGAACCCATCTCCCAATAGATACAATTTAGTTTTTTCCCCCTTTAATTAGATTCTAAAACTGTGAATTAACCATAAAAAACTACCCCATATGCATAGGTTACCCATAGGAATTGAAATTAGGTTAATAGGAGGCCTATGGAGAAAGTTATGTGTGTTTTTGTGTCAATTTTGGGAGAATTCCGATACTGGCACATGTTGTATTTGTTAATTGGTCAACTAGACCAAATTGATATATGTTTGATTGTGTGTGGATAGTATCGTGTACACAATTGGATACGTGTAGGCCGTATCCCGATAATTTGGTGATACGGGTTGATTTGGGGGTTTTTTCTCTGACACGGGGCTTTGAGCATGTCACATTTTGACACAAACACGTAGTTGTGTAAATGACTATTTGTATTATTCATAATTGTGGTTTTAGACTTGCTCGTGTCCTTCGGGATACGTTTGGTTGTGTGGTGGAGTCGTATCGCAAGCGTATCATAGAATGAGTGTGATACGGGTACGGTGCACTCCACGTGTTTGCTTTATTTCCTTTAATTCTATGTGTAATTGTGTAATATGCTATGTATGAAATATAAATCTATGTATATGTGTATGTATCTATAGTATATGATATAGATGTGTATATAGCTATGTGTATATATAAGATTTCTATTGCATATGTGTTTATATGTATATGTAAATATATACCAATATCTATATGTATATGTATGTTCGAATATATATATATATATATATATATATATATATATATATATATATATATATATATATATATATATATATATATATATATATATATATGTATGAGAGGGTATACCTATATGTGTATGTGCTTCTATATATATACGTGTATGTTTATATATATATATATATATATATATATATATATATATATATATATATATATATATGTATGTATTAGTGAGAATGTATATATATATATATATATATATATATATATATATATATATATATATATATATATATATATATATGTGTGTGTGTGTGTGTGTGTGTGTGTGTGTGTTGATATATCTATGTATGTATTAGTGAGAGTGTATATATATATATATATATATATATATATATATATATATATATATATATATGTGTGTGTGTGTGTGTGTGTGTGTGTGTGTGTGTGTGTATGAGTGTTTATATATATATATATATATATATATATATATATATATATATATGTGTGTGTGTGTGTGTGTGTGTGTGTGTGTGTGTGTGGTGGTATATATATATACATATATGACTATAGATTAATATATAGAGGTGTATATATATATGTATGTGATACATCTATGTATGAGTATATATGTTTGAGTCTATATATATATACGTGTATATGTGTGTTGTTTATATATATATATCTATCTATGTGTTTGTAAGTGTGTGTGTGAGAGAGCATAGATGTGTGTGTGTGTGTGTTTGTCTTAGTGTGGTGAGTGTTTGAGTGAGTGAGCGTGAGTGTGAGTGTGTGCAGCGAGGCAGCGCCGCAGCAGCAACAGCAACATCGAGGCAACGTCGCGGCAGCAGCGAGCAGCAGCGAGGCAGCGCCGCAGCAGCAGCGAGGCAGTGCGTTACAGCGGTTCAGGCGCGCAGCGAGCGCTGTGGCGTGCAGCAATAACAAGGGTATGAGATCAGGGGTTCAGTAACAAGTAAATGGTTTAGCTCAGTGAGTTTAGAGGTTAGTTAGTTAAGATGCTTAGTAGTTATTATTAGTGTAGTTAGTATTCCTAGCTAGTTAGTATTAGTTAGTTGGTTAGTAGTTAGTACTTGTTAGTAGTTACATGTTTATATATGTATATATAGTTGTATATACTAGTGATAACTATTAGTGATATGTATATGTCTCTTGTATCTCTAATTGTGATAGGTATGTGTATATGTATATATTTAGTAGTTAGATCTATATGTATATCTCTTGTATCTCTAGTTAGTTATATATATGTATGTATATATGTTTTGTATGTTAGTAGTTAATATATCTTCATAGTGTTAGCATATAGTTTATGGGTATTAGCTATATATTAGCTATATGCACTAATGATTGAATTACCTTGAAGTATTACCAAGGTATTAAGATACTAAGGTATTAGAACACATGTTAAGGTAATATTGGGTATCAAGATACCCGATATTAATAAAAGGGTAAATGGTAAGTAGCTATAGGTAGTATTATATATATATATATATATATATATATATATATATATATATATATATATATATATATATATATATATATATATATATATATATGTTGTTAGTATTAGGTATTTGGTAATAAGTAATAGTTTAGTATGATAGTTATAGTTTAGTATTGGATATTAACTATATATGCACTAGGATTGACTTACCTTGGGATACGAAGGTAATGTCAAGGTAATTGGTCAATACTCAAGGTATTGAGTTTGAGTATCAAGACGGGTGCGTAGTGGTGCGATACCGCATTGGTGCAAGGCCAAGGTATCCTATTGCATTAGTTAGCTAAGATATTATATGTATTATCTTGTATATATATATATATATGAATTACTATTTTCGTATCTTTAAACTTGCGTATCTTAGGATACGGTATCTTGTTGGTTTTCATACTATCTTAGAATAGCTAGTGTGGCCTAGATGCATAGTGTATGTATCCGATATCCTAGAGATAGACTCATACAACCTAGAAATAGCTAGTTTGACTAGTTTGACCGATAATTGACCTAGCTTGACTATTTTGACTTAGAAATGACTTTATGACCTAGAATTGAACTAGTTTAACTTAATTTTATTCCAATACCTTGTATTAATATAATATTCCATATATAGGTCCGTATGACACCAGTTCAGACACAGTTTGACATTCATTGCTCTGGACGGCAGGTGAGTACATTCTCTGATAATTTTCATTATTTGATAATTACTATAATGCAAGTATTTAGAAATGTTTTACATTACTCTTGACACATTGGTACATAGACTAGTATACAGATGGATCAGTCATGTGATGTTATATATATTGTTCATTGTTCCTCGTGTTCTCAATCTTTAACTTAGACAATGTTTCGATGTTCAATGTTTAACTTAGATAATATTTCAATGTTCAATGTTTAACTTAGAAAATGTTCAATTTGCAGTATTTAGTGTTCAATGTTTAATGTTCAAGGTTTATTGTTTACATGGTCTTGAGTATCTTGCATCACAACGTGTCATGGTTGGATCCATTGTACTAGTTGGGGAAAAGGGGAAGTGTTAGCTAGATATGTGATCAAATCCTAGACAATGTTCAATATTTAACTTAGACAATGTTTATCCAACGTTAAAGTAGATAATGTTCACCCAAGCCGATCACATATCTAACTAGTATTTCAATCACTTAGCATAGTTACAGTTCTTCACCACATTCTAGTTTATTGTTTCATTCTATTGTCTTGTTCTATTCATCGTGATCAGTGTATACCATATTGTTCATTGTTTACCTGTTTTCTCTACCATAGTTGATATTGTTCATTGTTTCTTGTCTTGTATTATATTCTCTATTTCTGTTTATAGTCATTATCAATTAATTTGAACTGCTATTGGATTATACTTTGTTCCATTCCAGACTGGAAAGTGTTATATGGCAGGAAGTGTGATGGCACCTTTCGAGGCACTATATAGTAGGAAGTGTAGATTACCGTTGGCATGTGACGACATTGGTGAGCGGAGGATGTTAGGCCCCGAAATGATCACACAAACAGTAGAAGTTGTCAGGCAGAGATCAGAGAGCAACTTCGGGTTGCGCAGGATCGATATCGTTACTGGACGGACCAGCATCGTAGGCCTTTAGAGCTTTGTGTCGATGACCACATATTCTTGCAAATTTTGCCAACCCGTGGAGTTATTTGATTCGGGGTCCACGGGAAGCTTAGTTCGCGATACGTTGGGTCGTTCGACATTCTCGATCGGGTAGGCGATGTGGCTTATCATCTTGCCCTTCCATCTTCGCTATGTGAGGTAGACGATGTATTTCATGTATCTCAATTGCGTAGATATGTCCCAGATCCGAGTCATATTCTCGATCATTCTGAATTAGTCGTTGGTACCAACTTATCTTACGAGGAGCAACCCGTATCCATTCTGGACCGAATGGAGAAGGTACTCAAGAACCTGACTATTTTTCTTGTCCGAGTTTTCTGGGGACATCACACTCTTGAAGAGTCGACGTGGGAGCGCGAGGTTGATATACGGTCTCGGTACCCGCACATGTTCGATTCAGAAGGTATATTCTGCCTTATGCCTTCACATATTAGATTCTGTGATCAAACGATCACCTATGTGTTGTGATGTTATTACTTGCATGTGTAGATTGCTTGTATGTTAGTTTGTTGATTGTCTTGTTATCTCTTGCTAGCCTTGAGTTTGAATTCCGAGGACAGAATTTTTCTAAGGTGGGTAGAGATGTTAGCCCCCTTTCCCGGTGCACTTTGGCACATATTTCTCTTTGGCGCACTTTGGAATTGGTGATATTCAAGATAAGTTGGCATAACGAGTTAAATCGTTGCTTGGAAGATGTGCGTTGCTATTAATGCAATACTTGGATTTGAGTGTGATTGGGGGTAGACGATGACTAAATGAACCAGAGTTCGATTAGTCAAGTAGCAAAATGATCGGCGATTCGAAAGATTTTTACGAGAAGCTTGTCTGACTTAGCTGTCACTAAGCTTGGTTGAAATACACATATTTGGGGAATGCCTTGAATATGGGTAATATCTAGACTTAGTGATATGCATAACTCGAATGCAGCTACAAGTGAAAATATTAGATTCACATGGATGAGTATGATAATTGAAGTAAGTTAGCCTCAGCCTAGACTTCATAAAATGGAAGATTATAATATTTCTCATACGAACGAGATAGTTCTATGCTAAGGCGCAGTAAGAGACTGAGCCAGGAACGCAATGATTAAATGATAGAGTCATTCAATAAAGTGGTTAAGCACACGTGTAAAACGGAACGAGAAAACGAATAGGAAGTTAGGTTTGATCGGACCTAAGACGCGAAGGATTAGAACGTAACCCGTGTTGGACAATTTAGCTCTGCGCTAAGGTATAATAAAGACAGAGTCAGAAAATATAGGCAATTTGATGCGACAACCTTGGGTGATAGTAAATTTACTTAGCGAGAATGGATAGTGACTCAGATAGATATTGATGCAAAACGAGATTGAAAGATTATCTGAGATTCGAACTTTTAGGTTTAGGCGTAACGATAGGTTTATATAGGCGACGTCGAGTAATCACTTGAATATATTTTGGGTTCGCATGGATAGTGTATAACAATTGGGCAAGTTCACCCAAAGCCTGAGTTTTATATTGCGCATTGAGTTATAGGTTACCCCATATTTGAGTAATACAGCCCTGCACCATGCGCAGTAGAGTTTGAATCGGGGAGTGCAACGATTTAGTTTAGTATAGTTCGATAGCATTGAACGATAGAGTTGTTCTATGAGATTGGCTAAGCACGTGCGTAACGCGTAGTGAGAAAATAAATGAATATAGTGTTGAAACAGTCTTTGGAAGTTAGACAAGAAGTATAGAGTTAGGTTTAAAAGTTGTGCGATAATACGAGTTCTGCTTAAAAGTATCGAGGATGAGACTTGTTTTGAGTGGTATATAATGTAACGACCCGCTCCGCCTCAATGCGGATAGCCGATTCAAATGGCACAAGTCTAATGACCCGACCTGCCTTGCTCAACAAGAAGACTCGTTCGATGCAAAGGCATTCAGACTTGGACCTTCGAATGGAGTTCAAACTTAGACTTTTCAGACGCACGCTCGAAGTCTCACTCGGCCGATGCGATTCATCGCTAAGGTGGATGGCTTCGGTGAACCTGTCTCTGCTTAGCTGCACACTTAAGAAAAAGAATGATACATGCTAGTTCAAGCGATAACCTTTGCATGCTAATAAAATGAGATGAACGTACATAGCTAAGGGGATAACCCCGTCTTATCATTGTATAGAACATGGTGATCTTGCTTGCTATTTGCGTAATCGGACTTATTGAGTTGAAATGTAGTAGTTTCTTATAGTTGCCACAAAAGTAGTTTTGAGTTCGTATTTAGGTATCGCACCACACGAAATGCGACACGAGATAGAGTATAATCATATTTTATACATAGACGAGAAAGAATATCAAGTAGTTGTTCCGAGTCAGGAGAAGAAGAGAAAAGAAAGTACTCGGGATATCCAGATCACCGAGGCAGTCTCTAATCAGGGAGCTGCGCAAAGGAGAAAGATTTGAGTGTAGTCCTCGGCAAGATTGAATCGAGTTGATGTCCTCGGATAAGAGAAATCGAGCAGGAAGTTCTCGGCCAGGATTGGAAGTGGGGGAGTAGTTGCATGGTCACGGACAACTGGTTGTACACCAGGTAGAGATGAGTCCTCGACACGATTGCTGAGACATCTGAATCGTGTCATCCCGGGAGGACAATGCCAGTGTAGTCATGGTAATACGCTAGCTGAAGTACTAGCGGACGAGTACAGGATGTCGAGCAAGGCTTGCTACCGACCTGGAAAGACAGCCGACTCGTCGGATGGTTTGGGACGCCCAGTAAGGCTCACAACCAAGCTGGAAAGACAGCCATTCCATCCCAGATCATGTCTAATATGGCTAACAGAGCCAGTGACCTTCATATATATAAGTCATGCATGCATAACGACTATCCGCATTCAAAAGAGGAGTAAGGAAGAGACACAAACGTAACACTTGGATTGCATAGATGTTCTTCGCTATTTAGTAGATTAATGATTATATTGTTGCATATGACAGGGAAGACCGAATGGTAAGAAAGCGTAAGACGAACTCAGTTGTTTATAGTACGACACTCTTGTGCAGACACGGGTATTACTTTTATTATATTGCCATGTAACTGATCATAAGGCAAAGACTAGAAAGATAACATAATCAGCCGGTGCACATAACTACTGAACGTACTTATTTTATGGCATGGGCGAGAGGCCTCCCCACCAGTGCATTCAATGTACTGATACCCAACCAGATTGCATGCAGGATGCAGGAAGAACTCGTACGGATTCGGTGACCGCTTAACGCATTGAGGCGTCGGACCGCACTTGGCGTCTTGGAGCATGGCTCGCGGACCTGGAGCTCACATATATGAGACATAATGTATAAAAACATTATCATACAGAGTGTTTGATTCAGTTGTAAGCCTAAGGGCATATTCATTGTAAAGAGAGAGAGAGAGAGAGAGAGAGAGATAGAGAGAGAGCACGAGCGACTTATAATCTTGGCCTAGCGCCACTTGTAATCTTTACTTCATATCAATAAATAGCTTATTTTGGATATAATACTTGTGTTTATTCTATGTTTCCTCTATGATGACTCTGCGAACTAGTTATCAACGACCGTTTTGGTATTTGTCTTGTGCGGACGCAACTCCAGGCTCACGCGACATCACATTTTGAGGGAAACGATCATCCTGCGGGCGCGCTAGCGCGTTGATTCATGCCTAGTGGGAACGACCCATTCCTGCGGGAGATTGGGGCGTGATATCGGCAATGACGTGATATGGGGATACCTATAATGCATTATTCTGAGATAACCTCAGACTCCACAAATAGTAAGCCGTATAATTGTTTGGCCGATTTTATAAATTAGACTTGGTTGTGATTGTAATATTCTGTTAGTAGCCTAGGGAAATGGACTATCATGGTGTGATGGATTTAACCCTTGTCCTTGTTTAGTCGTAGGGTTGGGCCTTCGTTCTAGGATATGCCATGGACCTACGCTACGGCGTAGAACTATTATATATATAATTATTGCTTTGGTTTTTTTTTTCCGTGCTCCTTTGTGGTACTTGATGTTTGGGGTCTAACCCCACTGGTTTTGCATGGCCAGGTTTTGAGCCAGCACCCGAGGATCCAGCGTACTATCCCCCAACTCATGGCATGTACCAGGAACATGGTTACGGAGGATAACGAGTGGGTTTTCTTCTTTCCTGCTCGTCATTGTACATTTATTATTTTGGGCGTTTAGCCACTGGCACCTGTTATCTGGCACATCTGGGCATTTAGTTTCCTTATATTATTGTATTAAATCAGATTGCAGCTGATCACTCTCATGTACTTTTGCTACTCTTTCAGCTTCTTATTTTGCACAGCTGGATTGCAGAACATTTTGAGAAAGCGTTTGGGACGCCTTATTATTTTATCATATATGCTCTATGTTTACTGTTTCTTGTTTGATTGATTGAGACATAGATGTATGTGTGACCCTAAGTGACTTGATTGTATCATACACCCCCTTGTCTTATTATAGCCGTGATTGTCGTACGACGTATATTACCTTGTACGGGGTAGCTGGCCATGTCCGTCTCCGTATTCCGGTACTGGGATTTGACATAAGTAGCGAAACCTGAACCATTTGACTTCGCTATCTGCTAGTAACATAACCAACATGTAGTTTTATTATCCCTAATTGTAATTTGTACGGATTAAGATCAAGGTTCATAGTATTGGTATCGAAATTGGTTGCACTCATGTTTTGACAAGGACATGCCAAAAATTTTGACACTTCTTTATCGTCCTAAATAAACTGTTTCAATTTTGAAGATGGAGCTCGTAACTTCAAAATTAGTCTCAAACGAGATTATTTACAAGAAGCAAAAAAAAAAAAAAAAAAAAAATATATATATATATATATATATATATATATATGGATCAAGATTTAGATATTGGAAAAGAAGAGAGAGAGAGAGAGAGAGAGAGAGAGAGCAACTCTAGAGAGGGGTGAATAGAGTGCAGCGGAATAATCTACCTAATTAAAATTTAAGCAGAGTGAAGGCAGTTATTAACTAGCAGTGTATATACAATATAATAAAGTAAGTGAAAGAGAGAGCAAAAGCAAACATCGCGATGTATACTGGTTTTTCTCTAAGAGGACTAGCCTAGTCCCGAGAACTATTGCTCGGAGTTTTATCCACTATAATCACCAATAGTGAATCACAAGCTTTGATCTGAAGGCTTGCCGACTTCTTTACACCATGAGTTTTGATCCGAAGGCTCGCAACTTCACACACCACGATTTTTGATCCGAAAGCTCTTAACTTCACACAGAAGAAGAGAGAAAACTGATGGAGCCAAGCTCTTTATAACTCTGTAGACTTCTAGACCGAGACCGCACTTGGCACTTAGAAGGCTAGGGAGTTGATCTTGGAGATAAGAAAGTTTAGGCTCTGAGGGTTTACTCACTATAGAATAGAAAGATAGAGAATGGTAGAGTGAGTAAGGATGTGAAATTCCAACTCAATTTATAGGTTATTACCAAACCGAGTTCGGCCAGAATTCGATAGGGAATATTTGAATTTTCAAACGTTGGAGGCCAGAAAATCAGGGATATAACAACTGGATGATTTCATACTAAATATGTGACCGAGTTCGGTGCAAATTCGGGGCAAATTCGGTCCGAGTTCGGTTTACCTATTTTAGGTAGATCCAAGTTTGTATGTGGACTAGTTTGGTAGATAGGTTCAAGATATATTTGGCCTGATTTCTGGGTGGATGGATTTTAGGCTATTTGAGTGGACTGAGTTGCTTTCTAGTTGTCAGTACGACTCGACTTACATAAGTCCTAGACTCAAATAAAATATAAGATTACATATGAAAAATCAAGAGCACTGATGACGCAAAACTTCTGAAATATCTGTTGACTTGAAGACGATTTTTTCCTTGACGACAGTTGTCCAAAGATAACCCCCACGAGGGGAGCTACCGCCTCGACCCCAGTCCGCTGGCCGGGCAGCGAAACCCCCGGTTGCGAGGCTCCAGATTAGTCGTAGGCGGTTGGACGAAATCTTTTGGTATAACACCGTCTTTGGCTCATCGTCATATAGCATTATGTCCATTGCTTATTGCTTTCTGCAAGTACATGTTAGACGAACAAGAAAATATACAGAAACAAATATTACATATCTGGATAATGCTGAATTTAAGTAGAAGATACTATAGTGATTGATCGATTATCATAATGCTAAACTTAATCGATTAGCCATATTCAAAAACTCAACATAAATATTAGACCAGAGATTTTTTTATTTTTACATTTTATACTTTACTTTGTACTATTTGCCTATACATATGACCTACTTTGCCAACTTATTCTCTATATTTTATTTGACAACTTCCTTGTAGATTTGTTCAAAGGGACGTCAGGCCTGACTTTTTATTGTGTATGTTCCCGCGTCAACTCTACCAGAAGGCACCAACAGCAAATAAACAAAAATTTACATGGAATCACCAACTTCAATCAACCAGAAGCCAAGTCAATGGTGAAAAAACACATGGACTAGGCCCTTAGTTTATTATTCTGACGAGGGAAGGTGGGAGAAGAAACTGAGGGCGTGCTTTGTTGTAGCTAGTTCCATAGGGATAACAGGAAGGAGAGAGAGAGAGAGAGTGATGATCGAGGTACAGGAAGACCATTCTTCTTTCTTGTCTAGGTAGATGCTCCATATGAGAAGGACAATGGGGAAGGGCCCTCTCCCGTCGTATGTGTGCTTCACACATCTGCTGCTGCTGCTTCTTCCTCTTCGCGCAATTCATGGCGTTACAGATGGTCAAGATGGTATGTTTCCTTTTATGTGTGTTTTCCTCCCTATGAGTTTATTCGAGGTCTATGTACAAACTTCTTCTCAAATCCTTCCAGAGGTAAAACTACCGTGCTACCGGTTTCCCGGAGCTGTTAACGACCCAAACTTAGGTATTGTCCAAAAATATGATGGAAATGTAGGCCTTGATTTGGGAAGAAGGAAGAATAGAGAGAGAAATTTGTTGCTAGTTCCAGTGTCCCGAATTATATAGGCAGGATTTAATAAACATAAATACCACCTATTTAATAAGAATAAACATAAAACAGTCGTTTTGGAATTGATTAGAAAATTAATTTGGTTTGGAGGTTGGTTTTTTCACCAATAAAAACAACAATGACAAGTAAGGACACGGTGACAACGATACCCCACCTATTTTGATGTGCCCTAGTGTACTTCGGAGTAACTGGGTTGCCGCATTTATGCAGTGTCTGCTGCTTCCCTATGTTTCATGGACATGGATACAGCCCAACACGACCATAGGGTGACGTAGACACTGTGCTGATTTGGTGTGTCATAGTGTGTTTTGGAGTGTCCATGGCGTGTCTTGTACGCGTCCGATATGAATGGCTCAGATTTTTGGGGTGTCCGTGCTTCATAGTTGCTTCCTAGAATGAGACTAAAATTGATAGTGTTACAACAAACTCAGAAATCAAACACTTCAAATACAAAGATTTAACATGGTTTGGACTTCAAATACAAAGATTTAACATGGTTTGGTAAGGGTGACCTACTCCACGGGTGAATATCATAGATGATTCTACTAATTTCAGAAAGAAAAATTAGAAGGGGCAACTCCAAATCCTAACCTCAAAATTACACACAACTTATCTCCACAGTGAACAAATAGATGGGGTAACTGTAAACATAAATCTTAATTCGAACATGTAAACTTAAAACATGTAAATCGATATAGGATCTTGGTCATATAATTAGTCACTATAATTCATATATAAAAAAATATACCAGAATCCATAATTTTCTTACGTGAAATTCATCTTCTCTCTCTTGGCTTATTTTTCATGAATTGTGTTTCTTAAGATGACCCTAATGATGGAATTTGGGTTCATATATATAGGCAGAGAGAGGGAACACATTTTTCTATTCATGCAACCTAAGATGCAACCATTCACCAAAAGTTGCAACAGTCCATCAAAGTTGCAAATGGTAGGAATCTTCTAAATTAACCAAACTTTTATTATTTATCATTTACCTAATTTAACCAGGATATGGAATATGGGCCACATAATGAAGAAATGTTTATAAAATTCGAGATACACCAAATTTCTAACAGTCTCCCACTTGGTCCATATAACAATCATATTTATGGTTTCATATAGGAATCATAAGATAGAAATAATATACTTAAAAGGTTTGTCTTAGTTACCTTTGTTAATTGGATCATTGATGAGAGTCATAGTGGTTCCATATTAATTAAAGAACATGGTCCCTTCCATGTACCACATACCAATAATCTACTTAATCAAGTCTGTACAACGAAGCAATCATAATGTTCCCTTAATGTCTTTATGAAAAAACTATTTCTATTTTCATTCATCCATTCACATAACATGTACATAAACAATGGAAACAGAAAAATTCAGAATTTTCAATATTGAATTCTCAAAAATGTCAAAATACAAGCACATAACAATCCACAAATAAGAAAAGGCTATTGTTTACTCTCAAGACTCATCTTGTCAGCATATTGCTTAAATGTCTTGGGTGATAACCCTTTAGTTAGTGGATCTGCTATATTAGCATCTGTTTTAATATGTTCAATTGACACTCGCTTATTCCAAATTTCTTCCTTCACTGACAGGTATTTCATCTCCATGTGCTTTATTCCTTTAGAATGTCTATCATTCTTTGAAAAGAATACTGCTGTGGCATTATCACAGTAAACAGTAAATTTTCAGTGGTCTAGCGATAGATTCCATAAGTCTAAGCTCTGAAATAAAATTTCGCAACCATAATCCTTGAATTGTAGCCTTAAAGCATGCTACAAATTCAGCCTCCATGATGGATGAAGCAATAATGGTTTGTTTGGCACTCTTCCACGATACAACACCTCAAGCTAATAAAAACACAAAACCAAAAGTATTTTTTCTAGTATCCACACATCCACCAAAATTCGAGTCTGTGTAACCAATCACCTCAAGATAATCAGTATGTCTAAATGTGAGCATATGTCCCTTTGTTCCCTGTAAGTACCTCAACACTTTCTTAGCAGCTTTCCAATGATCAATTCCTGGGTTGCTTTGATAACGTCCCAGCATACCGACGACAAAGCTAATGTCTGGCCTAGTGCAAACTTGTGCATTCATCAAACTTCCTACAAGAGAAGCATAAGGAAAAACTTTTATTCGTCCACGTTCCAATTCAGTTTGAGGACACTGACTTAAGCTGAACTTATCCTCCTTCTGAATTGGAACAACACTAGGATCGCAAAATGTCCAAAACTTTTGTGATATATGCATTCTGAGACAATTCCAAAAATCTACGTAATCTTTCACGAAATATTTCTATTCCGATCACGTATGATGCCTCTTCCATATCTTTCATTTCAAAGTTTTGAGAAAGAAAATCCTTAATTTCCCGTAATAAACTAAGGTCACTGCTGGCAATTAATATATCATCAACATATAGAACCAAAAATGCAAACTTACTCCCACTGATCTTCAGGTATATACACTGATCAACAATGTTTTCAATAAACCCAAAGGAACTAATGGTATTGTGAAACTTAATATACCATTGTCGTGAAGCTTGTTTTAATTCATATATTGACCTTTTTAACAATAAGACCATGTTTTCCTTTCTCTCTGTGATGAAGCCTTCTGGTTTAGCCGTGTAGACTTCTTCTAAACTCACATTCAAAAAAGCCTTTTTTACATCCATTTGACGCAGCTCTAAATCAAAATGAGCTACTAATGCCATAATGATCCATAAAGAATCCTTCTTATAAACTGGAGAGAAGGTTTTATTGAAATCAACACATTTTTCTTGAGTAAAACTTTTGGTTCAAGTCTATATTTTCGTCGTTCGGTATTACCAAACGAGTCATATTTGGTCTTAAAGGTCCACTTACAACCGACTTTATTATGTCCTTCTTGTAATTGAACTAACTCCCAAACTTTATTATCAGCCATTGATTTCATCTCATCAAACATGGCATCGATCCATTTTTTAGAATCTTCGCATTTAATGGCTTGTGTGTACGTAGCCGGATCTTTGCTCATTCCTATGTTAAATTCACATTCTTGTAAATCATCCGAAATAGCTGATTTCTTGGGTCTTTGGGACCTCCTTAATGCTACTTTTGGTGCTGTATTTATATTTTGTTCAATGATGACAGTCTCATTATAGAGTTCATGATCATTGACATTTTGTTCTATGTTGTTGATTGGATCAACAACATTAGGTAGAACTATGTCATTCAGAATTCGTGGTAAAAGAATTGGTACCGAAATTTCTTTAATAATCACTTCTTTAATTTTATCACTCCCATTGACTTCACCATTCTCAATGAATTTAGCATTTTCGGTTTCTATAATTTTCGTATTATGATTAGGACAGTAAAACCTATACCCTTTTGACTTTTCTGGATACCAAATAAAATAATCACTTATGGTTTTTGGATCTAATTTCTTTTCTTGTGGGTTATAAATATGTGCCTCCACTGGGCAGCCCCATACATGCAAATGTCTTAAACTAGGTTTCCATCCTTTCCACATTTCGAAAGGTGTCTTAGGAACAAATTTACTGGGAACCCGGTTCAAGATATACACGGCGGTCGTAAGAACATGCATCCACAATGATATGGGTAAATTGGCATTACTCATCATACTCCTAACCATTTCCATAAGTATACGATTGCGTCTTTCAGCTACATCATTCTGCCAAAGAGAACCAGGCATTGTGTACTGAGCACAAATTTCTAATTTTTCTAAGAGTTTAGAAAAAGGACCAGGACGTTGTCTCGATTCATCATATTTTCCATAATACTCACCATCTCTATTAGATCTAATAATTTTCATCTTTTTACCTAATAGTCTCTTAACTTTAGTAATGTAAAATTCTACAGAATTTACAGATTGAGATTTATCATGCAAAAGGTAAAGATAACAATAACGTAAAAATTCGTCAATAAAGGTAATAAAATATTTGTCCCCTCCAATGGATGGAACATCGAACGGTCCATAAATGTTTGTATGTATTATTTCAAGAATATTAGTGCTTCTTGTGGCTCATTTATGTTGGTGTTTTTGCCTTTGGACTAGTAAAGATAGTCCCACATTGGCTGCACCACCAAGTGGGTATCTTAATATAATACTTTATATGAGTTGAGGTGTGCACATGGGTGTGGTGGGGCACATGGATGCCATGTGGGGTGTTTTCCTAGGAGAAAAAAGGATTAACTCCTCATAAAAGCATTTATGCTTTTTGTCATGTTCTTGGAATTTTTTCCATAAAAGCGACTCGGACTCGGGCTCAAGGACGCAAAGTGGCGCTTTGTTGGCACACTTTGCACTTAGCACGTCAGCATCGTCACAAGGCACTTGTGCGCTGTTGTTGCGCTCGTGCGCTCATTTTATGTGCGTGTTGCATGCACGTGTTGCATATTGTTGCTAACATTTATCAACTCTTAGAATTCAAGGTTTAGTTCATTCTTGTATCATACTGTTGTTCGACCCATGCGAAAAGATTCAAGTCGAAGCGACATCTATCCTAATACATGATAGACATTCACTGTGGGGAACGTTCAACCCATATATATTGAGATATGTGGGAGATTATTGGTGTTTTTGACTTTGGACTAGTAAAGATAGTCTCACATTGGCTACACCATCAAGTGGGTATCTCAATATAATACTTTGTATGAGTTGAGGTGTGTACATGGGGTGTGGTGGGGCACATGGGTGCTATGTGGGGGTGTTTTCCTAGGAGAAAAAATGATTAACTCCTCATGAAAGCATTTATTCTTTTTGTCATGTTCTTGAAATTATTTCCATAGGAGCTAAGCCCCAAAGGGGCTTAGCGACTCGGACTCTGCCTCAAGGGCGCAAAGTGGCGCTTTGTTGGCGCACTTTGCACTTAGCACGTCAGCATCATTGCAAGGCGCTTGTGCGCTGTTGTTGCGCTCGTGCGCTCGTTTTATGCTCGGGTTGCATGATCGAGCGCTGAACAGGCGCTGAGCGGGTGCTGAACGGGCGCTGAGCGGGCTATGCATTGGACTGCGATTGTAGGATTTCAATTTTGTATATTGACTTTTTAGTCCCACATCGAAAAAAGAGGAGAATGGGCTTTCATCCTTCCCTATATAAAGAGCCCTCTAGCTTCCTTTTGAGACAGACCAAAAAGTTGAGAAAAATGAGTCCAAAGGAGTCCGTTCGAGTCACACAAAGAGGTGACTACGAGCATTCCAGAAGTTCTCTTGTGAACTTGCTGGCTCCTGGGAGCAGATCGTCGATAGAGAACGAATCTTGCTTTGAGTAACGGTGGTCTTCACCGCCCCAGCAAGAATATTTTTTTAGTCTGTCTTCTTTTCCTTTTTTTTTTTGGTTCGTTCTGTCTGATTGCAACTGCGTTTTACAAAGAAGAACGAAGGTTATTTTCGTTTTATTGTAACTATGTTATGTCCGTCTGCAACTGCGATTGCAAGAAAGAACGAAAAATTTGGTTAATTCTGATTCTTTTGTAATCGTGAGAGCAAGTTGAAGTCAGAATCATTATATAGTTCTTAGTGGAAATCGAGAATAGTCAGAGTGGAAATTTTTGTGTGAACCTCTGATCTCGACCACGCGTTCTTCCATCTTTGGTTAAGCCTCGGGACTAACAATCTCAAAACAAGATCCGAATAAAGATGGGAAACATCCGTTCAAGTCTTCTGGACACAAGTTTTCACAAACTTGAGAAGATTGACGGAATTCACTTCGAACATTTGGATGAGGGAAGGAGTCATTTGTCAAATGTTGAAAGTGAGTTATCGGTACCTACCATTTCCGAGGATGGAGGAGATAGCGACTGAAGGATGCGCATTCCAGTTGGAAGGAAGATTACAAGATGACCAAGGGTTGCAGAGTATGCGCAAGAGGGGCAGAGCTTTGCGCATGATAGGACTTGGCGCTTTGCAAGACTTGGCGCATGTCACCGCATCGGAAGTCTTGGCATCTTGGTGCATGGCAGAGCTGGGCGCATAGTGTCTCAATGCGCATGATGGTCTCTGCGCATGCAGGACACGCATGAAGGTCTATGCGCATAGATTGGCGCATGATGGCTTATGCACATAGATTGACGCATGGTGGCTTATGCGCATGGATTAGCGCATGGTGGCTTATGCTCATGGATTGTCGCATGGTGGCCTATGCACATGAAGGCCACTGCATTATACATGACTTGACGTATGGCTGAAATTGGAACTTGGAAGTAGAACCAATTCGAACCAATATAGCAAGGTATAACTAAACTTGGTTCTTTTGATTACTTAACTTGGTTGCTATGATTGCACAAGTTAAGTCATATGGCGTAGTTGTTGACCAGTGGATGAAAACTGGTGCATCTAGCCACATGTGCTTTAGGAAAAGCTGTTGATCAAGGTCGAACCTTTCAGTGATGAAGGTCTTGATAGCAAGCAAGGATCAAGCAGAGGATCTGGGGATTGGGACAATGGTTCTGAACTTCAAATGAATGTCCGAGCTTCTGCTTGTAACTAAAGTCTCATTGTAAGAGTTGTGGGACTCCAGACTAGGACATGTACTTCGTAGTACCAGATGTCTAGTCTAGGGTTTATATCCAAATGTGGGGGTAAGGAGGTGGAGAAGTGTAAGGTCTGTGCGCAGACAAAGATCACAAGAAAATCGTTCAAATAGGTAAACCGAAGTACAGATCTTCTGGAGTTGGTTCACTCAGATATATGTGACTTCAAGCATTTTTCCACAAAGGTCAAAGGGAAGTACTTCATTACTTTCATCGAAGACTACTCGAAGTATGCGTTCGTCTATCTTCTCTAGTTAAAAGACGAAATATTCAAGAAGTTCGAAGTTCAGAGTTGAGGTTGAACTTCAAATGGGGCAACAACTCAAGAGACTCAGAAGTGATCTAGGCGGAGAGTATAGGTCTATTGAATTCGCATCGTTCTGCAAAGAAAATAGAATTGTCAATGAGACAATTGCTCCGTATTCTTCTCAATCAAATGTAGTAGCTGAAAGGAAGAACATGACGTTGACAGAGATGATGAATTCAATACTGTTGACTATGGGTCTTCCAAACTACTTCTGGGGAGAAGCTGTGCTAACGGCTACGTTCATTTTGAACAGAGTGCCATACGCAACGTTCGATGTCACTCCTCAGGAACTTTGGTTCAGATTCAGACCCAACTTGAACATCATCCAAGTGTGGGGATGTCTGGAAGGAAGAACAAGACGTTGCAGAGATGATGAACTCAATACTGTTGATTACTGGTCTTCCAAGCTACTTCTGGGGAGAAGTTGTGCTGACGGCTATGTCCATTCTGAACAGAGTGCCATATGCAACTTCCGATGTCGCTCCTCAGGAACTCTGGTTCAGAGTCAGACCCAACTTGAACGTCATTCGAGTGTGGGGGTGTCTGTGAAGCTTCCAGAATTAAAGATTCAGAAGCTGGAACCGAAGACTACGAAGACAATCTTTCAGGGTGATGCTGAGAAGAGTAATGCTCGGAGATTTCTTAATATCGAATTAAATCATATCATTGAATCTCGTAACGCAGAACTCCTCGAAGATAAATTTGCAAGGCACAAGAACATTTTATCACAGATATTTCAAAAAATAGTGTGGGTGCACAAGAGGCTGAAGCTTCCAACGAAGATGTAGTCCAAGAAGAAGTTGTCATCCCAACGACAACGATCGAACCAGAACTCGCAGAGCCGATGTCTAAGCGAGTGAGGAGAGTAAAGGACTTCGAAGAAGATTTCGTCACCTATCACGTGGAAACAGATCCGCTTTCCTATGATGAGGCGATGAAGACCAGAGATGCTGTCTTCTGGAGGAAGGCTATAAATAATGAGTATGACTCAATAACCTCCAACCACACTTGGGTGTTGGTCAATCTGCCTGAAGGAGCTAAACCAATCGGATGCTTATCAGATCTTCAAGTCGATGAAGATGAAAGCAGACAAAACAATTGAGTTCATGACAAGGCTATCTGCCTAAAGGTTTTCTCAGACAATAGGGGATTTAGTTCTTTGGCACCTCGATGAGGGTGCCATAGATCAGGATGATGATTGTCGTAGCTACTATTCACAAGCTGATTATTTATCAGATGATGGAAAGACAACAAGTCTTGGATGAAGAAAGACATGAACTATTATCATTCAGGTTTGAAGATAGTCTGCGAGTTGGTGATATCTCGATACGGCCTGAAGCAATTTTCAGGATGTGGTAGCAGGAGTTTGACAAGTTATATAGTCAAAGTTGTCGCAGGATCAACGAGACGGACAAGTATGTGTACACGAAGTTCGCTGATAATGGATGAGTCATCGTTTGTATCTATGTGGACGACTTGCTAGTCCCAGTTGTGGACACAGAAGTGTCACTAATAAAGATGTCTTTTTTGTCCAAACTCAGGACATGGGATTGCGGATGTCATCATGAGGATATAAGATAATCCGGATGCCAGGTGGACTTGCTTAGTCACAAGCTCTCAGCATGAAATGTTGATCACACGCTTTGGGTATCAGGGATGATACTCCTCAGGTGTGACATGAATATGAAGCCAAATTCAAGGAAAAACGTCCGACAGTTGGTATACTCGAGCATCATCAGGTGAATGATTCAAGCTACGTGTACCACCAGGCCTTACATAGCTTTTGCTGTAGGGATGCCGAGTCAGTTCACAAGCAGTATATGTGTTGAACACTGAAAGCTGTGAAGAGAGTCGTCAGAATTATCAGGAGAACTCAGTAGTATATCTTCTGCTACAACAATTATCCAGATATGAAGGAAGGCTTCGGTGATGCCAGTTGGTGCTCAGGAAGAAGAGTGAAAGATCCACAGGAAGACGTGACTTCTCCAGGGGTGGTGTTGCTATATCATGGAAGTCGAAGCAGCAGTCTTTACTCTAAGAGTTCTTTGCACTATCAAGCTGCAGTATAAAGCAGAATGGCTTTAGAAGCTCTCAGATGATCTTCTTATGGTTAGTACACAGATTCAGATGATACCGACATACTATGAAACCAGGAAGCTGCAACAGTGACATCTGTTCATCTCTTCAACGGTTTGAAGAGAACTGTGTGGATAGAACACAGGACACTGAATGAGTACAGATTGCGTGGATCATTACAGTACTTTAATGATCGGAGTCAGGTAAATCTGGCGGATCCGTTCATGATAGGCCTCAAGGGCCAGTACAGGACACTGAATGAGCGCAGCTAGCGTAGATCATTACAATGTTTGATGATCGGAGCCAGGAGAGTCTGGCAGATCCGTTTATGTAAGGCCTCGAGCGTCAGCTGATCCCAAGAACTATAAAGGAGGGTAGTACTCCATGTTACAGTGGCGTGACACTACACGAAGGAGTAAACCTCGGCTTTGGGTCATGTCACAGCGGCGTAACACCGCATATAGTCAAGGACACAACATATATGGGCTTGGAGGACCTCTGATATTGTGTCTTTACAATTCTACCATTTATTTTTATGTTATTAGTTCAAAGAGAAATCTACTAGGCATCTAGCTATTAGTTCAAGGGAGGACCATTGACTGGGAGAATATTAGAAACACTGGGTAGTCCTTTGAGACATTGAGGGGTTACGGACCAAGAACCACTGTTGTCTACTAATTGTTCTTTTGTGTAGAACAAGTCCTGTGGGAGGATAGCTTAGATGCCTTAATGAGTTCTCAGACATTTTAAATGTCTGTGTGTGCTTAACAGGAAGCACGGTAGCGTGGCACTACAAAGGAGCGTAAGGTCTCCATGCTACAGTGGGTAACACCACTAAGAGGTTCCTCAGTAAAGGTAATGCCTCGGCTTCGCGAGCCATGTCACAGCAGCGTAGCACCGCACATAGATAGGTAGCCTAATGTTGTAGAATGAAGAGGTAGGCAGCACTACAAGGGGCCAGTGTCCTCATGTTACAGTGGTGTGACACAAACAGAGGTAAAAAATATAAATTCTCGGCTACGCGAGCCATGTCACAGCGGCGTAACACCGCAAGGAAGCGCAAGACTTCATGCTGGGTAGTTTGGCACTACAAAGAGGTTGGGACCTCATGCTACAGTGGTATTACAACACGATGAGGTTTAGTCTCGGCTATGGGCCATGTCATAGAAGAGTAGCACTGCAAAGAAGCTCGAGGCTTCATGCCAAAGACTCTTTAAAAGAACTCACCTAGAGTGTATGAAAAGAGATATAGGCCATCTCTTGAGAAAAAACTTGTAGACGTCCAAAATACATACATCGAAACCAGGCGTGCACAGGACCTTTAATGTGCAACCGGAAGCACAGCTGATGTCATTGTGTGAGTGGGAAGAATTAGAGCTATGATGCAGAATTCAAGACTTAGTTCATTCTTGTATCATACTGTTGTTCGATCCATGCGGAAAAATTCAAGTCGAAGCGACATCTATCCTAATGCATGATGGGCAGTCACTATGGGGAACGTTCAACCCATATATATTGAGATATGTGGGGGATTGTTGGTATTTTTGCGTTTGGACTAGTAAAGATAGTCCCACATTGGCTACACCATAAAGTGGATATTTTAATATAATACTCTGTATGAGTTGAGGTGTGCACATGGTATATGGTGGGGCAGATGGGTACCATGTGGGGGTATTTTCCTAAGAGAAAATAGGATTAACTCCTCATGAAAGCATTTATGCTTTTTTTTCATGCTCTTGGAATTATTTCCATATGAGCTAAGCCACAAAGGGGCTTAGCGACTCGGACTCGGCCTCGGCATCAAGGGCGCAAAGTGGCGCTTTGTTGGCACACTTTGCACTTAGCACGTCAGCATCGAACGGGCGCTGGACGGACGCTGAGCGGGTGCTAAAAGGGCGCTGAGCGGGTTATGAATTGGGCTGCGATTATAGGATATCAATTTTGTATATTGGCTTTTTAGTCCCACATCGGAAAGAAGACGAAGATGGGCTTCCATCCTTCTCTATATAAAGAGCCCTCTAGCCTCCTTTTGCGACATATCAAAAAGTTGAGAAAGAGGAGTCCAAATGAGTCTGTTTGAATCACACAAAGAGGTGACTATGAGCGTTCCAAAAGTTCTCCTGCAGCTCCTGGGAGCAGATCGTCGATAGAGGACGAATCTTTCTTTGAGCAACGGTGGTCTTCACCCCCCCAGCAAGAATAATTTTTTATTTTGTCTTCTCATTTTTTCTTCTTGCTTCGTTCTGTCTGATTGCAACTGCGTTTTACAAAGAAGAACGAAGGTAGTTTTTATTTTATTGTAACTCTGTTCTGTCCGTCTGCAACTGCGATTGCAAGAAAGAAAGAGAAGTTTGGTTAATTCTGATTCTTTTGTAATGTTGAGAGCAAGTTGTAATCAGAATCATTATAGTTCTTCGTGGAAATCGAGAATAGTCAGAGTGGGAACTTTTATGTGAATCTCTGATCTCGACCATGCGTTCTTCCGTCTTTGGTTAAGCCTCGGGACTAACACTTTCTTGGTATGTTTGGTTTGTTTGCCCTTAATACAATCCACACAAATACCAAAGTCAGTAAAATCGAGACTCGGAAGAATCTCATTTTTTACTAATAAATTAACTCTTTTTATGGATATGACCAAGTCTTTTATGCCACAAGAAATAAGATCTTTCATTCATCATACTACGTTTCAAACCAAGTCTTTTTAATGAGAAGCCAGCCTTATCAAGTTTAGACATGGAGATTAAATTTTGATAAACTGTAGGAACATAAAGAGTTTGCTCTAAATCTAAATAAAAATCAGAATCCAATAGTAAACGAAAAGTGCCAATGGCTTCTACTGGAGCTTTCACTCTATTTCCCATGTAAAGGTAGTCTTTATTTGAATTTGTGGTCCGGGTTGTAAGGAATCCCTGCATCGAGTTTGAAACATGAACATTAGAACCAGAATCAATCTACCAAGTATTAGAAGGTGCTTCAACAAAATTTGATTCGAAACATACAAAAGCCAAAAGCTTACCTTTCTTTTCGAACCAAGCTTTGTGTTCCAAGCAATCTTTCTGAATGTGTCCAGCCTTTTTACAAAAGTGACACTAATCACCCTTCTTAGATTTCTTTGATGCGGGTCGATCTGTCTCATTGGATGGACCATTCTTAATGCCCTTCCAATTTCTCTTTCTGACTTTGTTCTTCCCATTTTCATGAACCATATAATATGCTTGAGCAACATGACCATTCTGCTGCTTAATTCGAGTCTCTTCATGAACTAGCTTATTGGTCAATTCTTTCACATTCCACGTATCTTTAATCGTATTATAATGAATTTGAAAAGGACCATATTGTTGAGGCAATGAGTTTAGGATAAATTGGACTAGAAATGAATCAGCCACTGTCATGCCCAATTTACCTAATTTTGCAGCCAGATTAGTCATGTCAAGTACATGTTGTTGCATGGTTTTGGAGCTATCAAAACGGGTTGTCGTAAGTTCAGCCATAAGTTTTCCAGCAACTGCTTTATAAAGCATTTAGTAATTATAGATAAGTATTCCTTAGCAGTCTCAATTTCTTTAATGAAAGATTTGATATTGGTAGCAGTAGTTAAGCGCATGAATTTCATGCACAATTTGTTGGTTCTAGTTCATGTGTGAAAGAACTTAGCCTCATCTGTTGTGGACGAAGCCGTAAGATCAACAGGCTTGTCCACAACAAGTGCTGAATCAATGTCAAGAACCCCCAAATAAAATTCCATATGCTCTTTTCACTCTGAATAGTTACTCCCATCTAGTTTGGGAACGGAACATTCAATGCATAATTTGAGTGCACTTTGGTGAACACCAACCAATAATATGAATGTCATACAATGATAATAATATAATTGAAACCACTGTGGTGATTATCAATTCAATATAATATGAATATGTAGTTCAAACCATATACATAACATATCTACAATTATTCTATACGAATATATCATTAATATTTCTACAATCGGCATTAACAACTAGTTTAAATTGAACAAGCCAGAAACCATATCCGAACTCTCTCTATTAAGATTTATAAAAGATTATGCCGATTATGATTAATGCCGTCCATCAATATTTAATGTATTGGAACATGCCAATTACTTGTTACAGAGAAGACAAATCATGTAAATTAGAAGAAAACAAAAAAACTGTACATCATGGATCCTTGGCATCTTCTATCTTGTGTCCAGATTGTTTAATGTTAATGGTCCGAAAAAGTTATATTAAAAAAAATAAACATCAGTTTTAAAAAGAACACTAGTGTTAGACTCTGATCCCATTTTTGACACCAAATTAAGAAGTCCATTCATTCTGAATGAAGAATTGTATGATCAAAATTCATACAGCACTAGACCTCTTTTATATATAACCAATAACAACATAATAGATTGTACCAGACATGACAGAAAAATAGAACTTTAGGACAAAACTAGCAGACAATAGCAAGCCGTATTGGATATTCTCCAAGACCAAAAAGAATTGTCAGTAAACACCTTTATGTAATTTATGAATGAATGGCAAATATACAACACCTCAGATTTTTGCAATTTCATGTCATGTCATGTCATGTCATGTCATGTCAGGCACTAGTTTAAATATCCGAATCTATTATATAACATTAAGAGTTTGAACTGCTATCAACTTTTGATGTTGATAAACAATTCAGAATATATAAACGATTCTTAATCAACTTTTGATGTTGTATAAAAAAGGAAGAAGAAGTTTAATAATTACCCGCATGTTATCCAGCATGTTCTTTTATTGATATAACACTTTGTGGCCGGAACTTCAACAAATACATTCAGATTGAACTTTAGGAATTGGATCTTAATTCCTTCTAAATTATTCTATACATAGAACTAAAATATGATCTAACAAGGCTCTGACACCACATGTAAACATAAATCTTAATTCGAACATGTAAACTTAAAACATGTAAATCGATATAGGATCTTGATCATATAATTAGTCACTATAATTCATATATAAAAAAATATACCAGAATCCATAGTTTTTTTATGTGAAATTCTTCTTCTCTCTCTTGGCCTATTTTTCATGAATTGTGTTTCTTAAGATGACCCTAATGATGGAATTTGGGTTCATATATATAGGCAGAGAGAGGGAACAAATTTTCCTATTCATGCAACCTTTCATCAAAGGTGCAACCATTCACCAAAAGTTGCAACCGTCCATCAAAGTTGCAAATGGTAGGAATCTTCTAAATTAACCAAACTTTTATTGTTTAGTATTTACCTAATTTAACCAGGATATGGAATATGGGCCACATAATGAAGAAATGTTTATAAAATTCGAGATACACCAAATTTCTAACAGTAACATGTATCTTTCAATACCAAGGTCACAATACTTGCACCTGGACTAGAGGTCTCCAGCTAGGGTTTCTGTAGATCAATTGCTGGAGGTATCTTTTTCTAAAGCTTTGAATGCAACTCAGTGATTTCAAGGTTTTAGAAAGTACATATGCATGTTGAGTAGAAATGCAATTAACATCAAGATTTTTACGAGAACCTCATCAGGTGTAAGGCATATGTAACACAAACAGATGAAGGGAAAAAAAATGACATATGACCAAGATGAAGGATGAAACTTCCCTTAACCAACAACCAATTTCCCTTTGAATTTAGGTAGCACAGACTCTGAATTCAATACCGTTCCTGTGTAATCTCTGTTGGACACGTACTGGGCACAGGGCTGGTCCGAGAATTCTCGGGACATAGGGCGAGGTTTGAAAGAGAGGCCTCTCGAACGGGTAAATGAAAAACATCCGAGTTTTCTAAATGAATTTTATGGATTTTTTTCTCGGATACCAATTTTATCAATCAATTTAACAAATGAAATCTTCTTAAAAAAAAAAAAAAAAAGTAACTAGTAGTAACCTTACTGATGTTTTATCTAATGGTCAAATAAAAATAAAATCATTTGGAGACAAAAGGACAAAGTAGCTCTCTCAATGCATTTCTTGCCATTTTGGTTACCAAAGCTTACTACAAGCCTTCCTACTAAAGTCATTACTATGGAATACTACTTAAGTGGGTTTAGAGCCTAATTGGGTCTTCCCATTGCAAGGGCTGGATGGGCTAGTAAGTAACCTTGAACCCGGTTTGGAGTCTGTTTGGAGGCCTTGCCTATTCAGGGCCTGGGGCGGTCGTCCATCTCGTCCAACCTCTGGACCGGCTCTGACTGGGCATGACATGGACACTCTTCAGTAGAACACACCGAAAACTGTGCTATGAACGTATTGTGTGTGTATATATATATATATATATATATATATATATATATATATATATATCGTGTCATAGATGTATCCTTAGAAGAGACGGACTCATGAAGATATTGCCAATATATGTAGTACTTATCGCCATTATTCTTTATTTTCTATATATATTTACTTACTAATTCTATTATCCTACTGTTAGTATTCTTTACAAAACTATACATACTACATAGCTTACTACTTTGAAGTAAAAGTGGATTGTAAATTCTTTCAGCTGCTGCTCTCCGAGCACTAATGGATAATATGAAGAATACACCCCCGAGTTGGGGGAAATCAAACGATCCTTGTGGTACAACACCATGGGACGGACTGACTTGCAACAATTCTAGAGTGGTAGAACTGTAAGTCGATCCCCAGTACTGCAAACTTATCATCTTCTTCCCTTTGCAACTCTGCTCTCCTGTTACCAAATCCTATTGCTATTCAGGAAATTGTTCAACATGGGCCTTGAAGGTACATTGAGTGGCGATATCGGAAGCCTTACAGAACTCCGCACCCTGTATGTTCTTTCCCTTATAATTACTGCAATCCTTTCCTTTGAGTGTAGAAAAATAACTTTGCACAATATAGATTTTCCACTAAGGAATGTAGGATGCTAAATGTTAAGACTGGCAGGGACTTGTCCTACAATAAAAAGCTTGGTGGTGTGCTCACTCCAGCGATCGGGAAACTAAAGCAACTTACTGCTCTGTAAGTTCATTGGCTCGACAACTTGGTAAATTTACATGCACTCTAGAAAGGATTTTATCTCATCATTTACGATCTGTTCACTTCTGTTCTAGAATGTTGATCGGTTGCAGCTTCACTGGCAACATCCCAACTGAACTAGGCAATCTTGCAAACCTCAAATTCTTGTAAGGATCGTAGTCTTGCACGATACTTTCTCATTTTATATATCCCCTTATGCTTAATCTTGTTATAATTCAATTTTCCAGGGCTTTGAACTCTAACCAGTTCACTGGGGAGATACCAGCTTCTCTTGGCAGCCTTTCTAAACTCTTCTGGCTGGATTTAGCAGAGAATCAATTAACTGGACCTCTTCCTGTCTCTACAAGCACAACGTCCGGATTAGACCAGCTTTACTGTGCATTTCACTTGTGAGTTGATATCTATTCTGTTATTTATTAGACACGTTGAAGACAGAAATAGGATCAATTGTTTCCATATGACATTTTTCGTTCTCCTGCTATGTACTTAACAGCCATTTAAACAAGAACCAGCTGTCCGGTTCCATTCCAGAAGATCTTTTCAGCTCTAAATTGATAGTGAGACATGTGTAAGTTTTCAGCAAGAGTTCACTCTTCATTTATCAGTCTACACTTACTTCTGACAACCGATGAATCCATGCACAGACTATTGGACAGAAATAACTTTACCGGGAGTATTCCAGCCTCTATTGGTTTTGTGAAAAATCTTACGATCCTGTGAGTATATATGAATCAGTGAACTTATCTCGAATTACTTTATGGATATAGCGATGGAAACTCATTTATGATATTATTCGATGCTGTAAACAGTCGACTCGATAATAACTCTCTTAGTGGCTCAGTCCCTTCCAACATCAACAATCTTACACAGCTCTCTGTACTGTAAGTAAAAATACACAACAAATATCATCCTATAGAATTATTACCAATACCATCTTCACTTGCTCCTCTTATCACTACCATTACTTTCAGGAATTTGGCAAATAACAAGTTAATTGGAGCAATGCCAAATTTAACTGGAATGAATGCTCTCAGCTCTGTGTAAGACACCATTTAAGCTCTTTATGCACTTCCATTATATGCAAATTATAGACGATACTAATGTAACATACTCGACAGGGACCTGAGCGATAACTTGTTTGATCCTGCAGAAGCTCCTACATGGATTTCACAAATCCAATCTCTCACCTCTCTGTAAGTTGCAACAGGCGGCTCTTTTAATTGACAAACATCTTAGCTTATAACTTATTATCGGTGTCTTCTAGGGTGATATCATCAGGAAATCTTCAAGGACAGGTGCCCCAAAAGCTATTCAGCTTTCCTCAACTTCAGCAAGTGTAAGTCGGTTAGGACAGAGTATTATTGATCTAAGAGATGGAAAGCAACGCATCACATACGAGAAGTACGTGTTTTAGTCTCTAATTTCTTTTTTATTATTGACAGGATAATGGATGGAAATTCATTCAATGGGTCTCTAGATATGGGCAGCAATATCAGCCCACAGCTACAGACTGTGAGTTTCAAAGATAATGATCTGTCCTCGGTTGAACTAAGCTCAGGCTATAATAATACCATCATGTAAGTATTTCCATCATAGTCTTTATATTACACATAGCAACTCAAGTTCAACAACGTTATTGTCAACTCCTTGGTGAATGCAGACTCTCTGGAAATCCAGTTTGTAGCAATGTTCATCTCTCAGGAACAGGCTACTGCCTCCTCGAGAAAGAAACTACGACGCCTTATTTGACCAGTTGGGCTGATTGTAACCCCCAGTCATGCCCACAGAAATATAACTGCTCGAATCCGTACAAGGGAATGATGGTTTTCCGAGCACCCTTTTTCCAAGATGTGACAAATGACTCAGTGTTTGAATCGCTGAAAGTGAGTGTGCGGGAGAAATTTGGCTCCAAAGTGGATTCAATATCTCTAGAGAATCCCTACTTCGATGGTGATCATTATCTTCAAGTGGAGCTAAAACTCTGCCCATCAAACGGAACCTACTTCAATAGGACTGAAGTTCTAGTTGAGCTTGATTTAAGCAGCCAGAATTATCAAGCTCCACAAAATTTTGGTCCGTTCTATTTCAATGCAACCTCCTACTCATTCCAAGGTTAATATCATAATTTTTACCTATCGATGAAACTTAAACTGATCATCAGTTATTCATAGAATAACGGAAGAACTTTGTATTCCAGGTGGAAGATCCTCAAAGAATAAAGGTCTGACCATCGGATTGGCAGTTGGATGCATACTTCTTGTCCTTGGACTTCTAGGGGTTGCGTTCTATGCTTTCCGACAAAAGAAAAGGGCTCAAAGGGCTATAGAAATTAGTAACCCATTTGGTAATGTGCCACATAAAATAATTTCCATGTTTATTAATTTTCATGAGAAATTTATGCCTAATCAGTAGATGTTATCAAATTTCAGTCGATTTGCAGTTTACTTCGGAATATCAGTTAGGTGTAAAAGTTTTCTTGTTCTCAACTTGGAGATTGTGCTTGATAGGCTTTTCTTCTACTGCGTTATCTTTGGATGAAAATTTTGTTACTATGAAGCAAACAGTTAAATTATTAACATTCACATCTATGCATAAGAGAGCCCTATTTGATGGAGAAACACCTTTGGCAAGGTTCGTAGTATTGGTATCGGAGTCGGTATCGGACCTTTCCTATGAGTATCGAGAACGGCAATATCGGCGGTTTCGGATTGGAGTATCGTATTTTTTTGGTAACGGAAAGCAAATCATTATTAATAAATCTAGATAAAATATTTTAGACATTTAGGCATAATTATAAGTATTTTTTTGTGTTATTTCATAATAGTTTTGAAATTGAATGAAATGATAGTCATTGGTTTACCTGCGATAGATAAGTTTTTTTTTTTTTTCATTTACATACTTTTACAGCCTTACTATGCTTTTACATCCTTGTTGGTTAGTCTTTTTCGTTACATTTTTTGCTGAATTGATTTGGAAAGAGACCCTGGATGTCGCTATCGATACCGGATCGGGACATGCCAAACTGTATCGGATCGATATCGGCTGTATCGGATCAGTATCGGCCGATACTGCAAACTATGCTTTGGACCAATGATGCAAATATATTTTTATGTTTGTTAATCATGCATTAGAATGACACTCTGAAGCTTAAAACACAGTGATTGTATCTAAATCTTTTGATTTCATTTACCAGCATCCTGGGTAAGTACTGGCGAAGATGATGGTGGCGCACCGCAAGTGAGAGGAGCAAAATGTTTTTCTTTCGATGAACTCAAGAAGTACACCAATAATTTCCCAGAAATTAATGAAATCGGATCAGGAGGCTACGGGAAGGTGGTTCACTTCCCTAATTTCCTAATGGCATATGGATTTAAGAGTTTGCACTAAATTTTTAGTTCTATGATTTTCTTTATCCTTCTGCAGGTTTATAGAGGAATGCTTCCTGATGGACAAATTGTTGCGATCAAAAGATCACAAGTAGGATCCAGTCAAGGTGGGCTCGAGTTCAAGACCGAGATCGAGTTGCTTTCTAGGGTGCATCACAAGAACCTAGTAGCTCTTGTGGGGTTTTGTTTCTCGCAAGGAGAGCGAATGCTCGTCTACGAGTACATCTCTAACGGAACATTAGGGGAGAACTTGTCAGGTATTATCTCACGCAACGACAAAAATGTATGTGGTTCGGCCAAGATGCTTACATAACTTCTCTTCATGATCTCAAGAACTCTCTACCACACACACACACAAAAAAACTCTCTCTCAAACTCTTGTGTTAAACTTATTCAACATCTTTCATTGAGCACAATTGATCTATTTAAAAAACCTTAGGCCCCTTTATATAGAATATTGTGTCCATATATGAAAATTCATTCCTATGTAGGGCTGACATACGTTTCTATATTTAGAACCCATCGACTAGGTAGGACTAAGACAGTAAGACTTCTCCAATCCAATCATATTTGTGCTCCAAGTGAAAAATGGTCATGAGCCTATTTGTGTCCGCCATTTTCCTTCACAAACAGAGTAGGATACATTTCCGAATTCTATAGACTTATCTTTACCTATATCTTCTTTTGCTTCGATTACGAACTGCAGGTAAGAGAGGCACACAAATGGACTGGAAGAGGAGGCTTTTGATTGCTCTTGGCTCGGCTAGAGGATTAGCCTATCTTCACGAACATGCTGATCCTCCAATTATTCACAGAGATGTTAAATCGGCTAACATCCTTTTGGATGAAAGCTTAAACCCAAAGGTTGCGGACTTCGGTCTCTCAAAGTCCGGATCGGAAGCTGAAGTAGGCCATGTATCCACTCAAGTTAAGGGAACATTGGTGAGTACTGATGCCTCCAATCAACATTTCCACATATCAAATGAATTATTATCGACTATTTTGCAAGAACACGGAAAACTGATATGGATACAAACACGATATAGATACTGGATACAGGTTGCAAGAATTCTGACACGGACATGTATTAGGACACATATATGCATACAGACACCATTTTGCCGTGTCTCTCCAATATATATTATCGATATTTTAAATATAAAATGGACTCAACTCAGCTACATAGCAAGTTTCACAGTATCGGTATCGGACTATTCCTATGAGTATCGAGTATCGGCGGTATCGATAGTATCGACAGTTTCAGATCGACGTATCGGATTTTTTGGTATAGGAAAACAAATAATTATTATCAAATTATTAACATTTTAGAAAATATATTCTATACATTTAGGCATAATTTTAATTATTTTCAGTGTTGTTCTTAGCAGTTTTGAAATTGAATAAAACAGTAGTCACCCTAATGTCAAGGTGTGTAATTGGCTGGGCCGGGCCGGCCCGAGGACCGGGTTGACCGGGTTTGACCGGGTTCGGGTCGGTTCGGGCCAACCCCGTGGAGAGAGCGGGCCAGTCCGGCCCAGTCGGTTTGGAAGTCGACCCAGCCCGGTCCCGTGACCCGGGTATGGGTCCGAGCCGGTTCACAGTAGGGTCTGGCCAGCCCGTTTTAATTTTTTATTATATATATATTTTTATATATTATATATATAAGTTATATGATATAAATAATAAGTTAATAAATTCAAGTTAAAATTTATATGTTTTTTGTTACTAAGTTATTTTTGTATAATTTCAAATTTATAAGTTTTTTGTTAGTAACTTTTTTTTGTAATTTATGTAAAAATTTATATAAACATTAAGTAAGAAATTTTTATTTGAATTTTTTATATAGATATTTATATAACTTTAAGTATAAATTAAAATCTAAATATTTATAGGTTAATTTTTTTTTGAATAACTTATAAAATAATATATAAATCTTTATTTTTTATTTTTTTATATAGATAATTATTTTTTCATATTTTCTTTTATATATATATATATATAACTAAGTATAAATCTTTATATAAATTTTTAAAAAAAATTTAAATAGATATTTATGTAAATTTAAATTTTTTATATAGTTACTTATATAGACATAAAGAAGTTAAATATAAACAACTAATAACAATAAGTAAGAAAAAGCTAAATTTTTTTTATTAATGGCAATAAAATTATAAATGTATAATAACATTAAGTAACAAAAAAATAGAAACTTGTAAATGATATTTTATTTGCATAAAGCTTGTAAAAATATGTACAAGTCTTTTAAAAAAAATTCGTTGTCCGTCTTTCGTTGAAGCTTATTACTCAGCTCCTCCTTCAGTAGAGTCATCCATAGTGAGAGATTGAAAGTCCAACTCTGTGATATCGATATTTTCATCTCTTGAGTCTTGAGTTCTTTTTTCAGCACGGGCCCAATCTTGAACACAAACACAAGTTTCCAAAATATCTGGCAGCAACCGACTCCTTTTCTTACTTAGCATTCTTGAGCCTGCACTAAAATTCGTCTAATAAAATATATACACCATCTAATTTAATCTTGGGATCAAAAATCGAAGCCAAACAATATAGAAGAGAGATATTATCCCAATATTTTTTAAATTTGGCTTTCATTTTGGAAACAACATAATCAAAACCAGAAACATTTCTATATTTACAAAATAAATGAGACATGTTAAGAATTTCTGTTAAAGCTAAAGGAGAAGTTGGATAATAAACTCCAGATATAATACATGTAGCATTGTAAAATATTTCTAAAAATTAAAAAATAGAAGTAACAATTAACCAATTATTCTCAGTTACTTGATAATCAAAACTATGATTAGCATTACAATAATGTGTAATAACATCTTTAAACTTCATGGAATATTTAAACATTAAATAAGTAGAATTTCATCTATGTGGTGCATCCTTAACAAATTGCCTAAAAGTAATACCATATTGTGTACATAAAATTTTAAAAGCTTGTTGTCTACTTGCAGAAGTGTTCAAACTCTGCAAACATAATCTAACATTTTCTAAATTTAGTTGAAAGAATTCAAGACATTCTTGTACAATCAAATTAATAATATGACAAGCACATCTAATATGAAAAAGTCTACTTTCTAACATAGGCAGAATTTTTGTTTTCAAAACATTAATAGAAGAAGTGTTATTACTAGCATTATCTAAAGAAATCGAAAATATTTTATTGTGAATGTCATATTCACGCACAAATTGCATTATAGCCACCGATTACAGTGCCGATATGTGAAAATTCTAAAAGCTTTAGACAAATGATGCATTTTTGCAACATCCATGAATCTATATAATGTGTCATGATACAAATATAAGCATAATTTTGCTTAGTAGTCCATATATCAGGAGTTAGAGCTAATTTACTAACATGCATAAAACTTTCTTTCAAAGCACCTTTATCTTTTTGAAAAAATTTCAAAGCCTCTGCTCTAGCAGTAGATCTAGAAACTTTACTAAAACAAGGATTAAGGGAATTACTTGCATAATCATAATATAAATCACTCTCACCAAATGTAAATGGTTGTTCATCACAAATAATATATTTTGCTAACTCAGTCTTGTTACGAGCATCAAAATAAGTAAAATTACTTATAGAAGATCAAGTTACCTATAGAAGATCATTAACCACTGATACTTAGCTGTGTTTGTTTAGCCTACAGTGTGTCTTTGTCATAGCAACTTTCGTAATGTCTTTTTATAGTATATGTGTCATCATTTTTTTTATTTGTAAATCCGCTTACATTTCTTACATTCCGCAGCCTTAGGTATTAGTTTTTGATCTTTTGGATCTAAGACCGATGGGCCCTCAGTATCAGTGATAAATATTTTTGTAAAATAATTCCATAAAATAATTTTTTTAAATATTGTCAACATTTGTAGCCGTAGTCATACTTCTAACTTCATGAGGTTGACATTTGTGTCGGTGGCACAAAATCAGAAATATGATTCTTTTCAAACATATTATTATAACAATTATAAATTTTAAAAGGTTGGATTGAGTCTTGTCCATCTATATTTAAAAAAAAATAGAGCAAAATTAATTAATTCTCTACCAACAAAAAGAGGAAAGAAAAATCACAAATCAGAAAAAAAAAAAAAAACTATTCTGTAATATTAAAGTTACTTGTAACATCTGCTAGAAGCCTCCAAAAAAAATGGCAAAAAACTGTGTTGAGAGGGAAGAAGTTATACTCCAGTAATTGCTTTGCTTCTAAATTTTGTAATTGTCTTGCTTCTAAACTTTGTAAGAAAGGAAACAAATTTTGTAAGAGAAAAGAAATTGTGTTTTGTTTATTTTTCATGAATTATGGTCAATTTATAGAAATTTTTTGGGGCCAAATGACCCTAAATACCCTAAAAAAGAGTTGTTATAAAATGACCAAAATATTCCTAAAACGGTCATAAATCTGCCACTAAAAAGGAAGTATTTTGGTAAAATACGGTTATATCCAAAAAAGAAAAAAATTTAATTTTTCGGGCCGAGCCGATCCGGGCTGATCAGGCCAAGCGAATAAAACCTGGACCGAACGACGCAGGGAGCGGGACGGGCCGGGCTTGCGGGTCGGATCCTCTGACCCAGCCTAGACCCAGGGGCAGGTGAGCCGGTTCGGCCCGGTACATTGACCGGGTCTGGGCCAGGCCCGAGCCGATTTTCGGGCCGCCAGGCGTATTACACACCATGACCCTAACGATTTGATTTACATGCCATAGATAAATTTTCGTCTTTTACATACTTTTACCACCTGCCATAGATAATTTTTCGTCTTTTACATACTTTTACCACCTTACTATGCTTCTTCTACACCTTGTTGATTGGTATTTTTCGTTCATTTTTCTTTGCCGAATTGATTGGAAAAGAGACTCCCAATGTCGGTATCGATCGGTATTGGATCGGAACATGCCAAACTATATCGGTATTGACCGATACTCTACATAGTTGTCTTTTTTTGCTTCAGTGTTATTCTTAGTAGTTTTGAAATTGAATGCAATAGTAATCACCATAACGGATTGTTTTACATGCCATAGATAAGTTTTCGTCTCTTACATACTTCTACAACTTTACTATGCTTCTACACCTTGTTGATTGGTCTTTTTAGTTCAATTTTCTTTGTCGAATTGACTGTAAAAGAGACTCTTAATATCGGTATCAGTCAGTATCGGATCGGAACATGCCAAACTATATCGGTATCGACCGATACTCTACACAGTTGTCCTTATTGATTGTACCACTCTATACAGGGTTACCTGGATCCCGAATACTACATGACGCAACAGCTGACCGAGAAGAGCGACGTCTACAGTTTCGGGATAGTAATGCTGGAACTGGTAACTGCCAGACCGCCGATACACAAAGGGCAGTACATTGTCCGGGAAGTGAAGGGGGCGATCGACGAGAAGGACGAAGAGTACTTTGGTCTGATGAAGGTAATGGACCCTGTCATCAGAGATGCTAGAAACCTCATAGGCTTCAGGAGGTTCATAGAGATAGCGCTGCAATGCGTCGAGGAGTCATCGGTTGATCGTCCATCGATGAGCGATATCGTAAAGGAAATCGAGACGATGCTTCGGAAATGTGGAGTCGATACAAGCACATCATCAAGCTTTGGTATTCAAAAGGTTCCTCAGCTTAAATCTAACGGTCATATGCAGAGGAAAGATGTGAGCACAGATTCCATTAGTTCTTCCTTTTTCTCCTCAAGCTCAAGTGCAGGTCATAAGTATTCTTTTTGATTGCTTTACTTACAGGGATAACTTTTTTCTTCTTCTATATATTTCTGTACATTTTGTGTAAATCATTGCATTTGGTTGTTATCATTGTAGAAATAGCATACCTTATTTTCTTCCCAAAATATTGTAAAAATATACTGAGTTCCAATTTGGGTCCCTTAGGTTGTAAAATTTGGATTTGTTTGGCTTAATTTCAATTTGATATCCTTAATTATTCAAACTTTTCAACATAATATCCTAAACTTTAATATTATATCAATCATTACCCTCAGATATCATAAACTATATCACATACCTTATTTTTTCGACTAAGCTGGTAGATAACAACTCAGAAGAACCGGTTTACTACTACTACATAGCAGTGTTTTAAAAACAGAATCGAACCGGCCGGTTGAACCGGTCATCATGTGAACTAGTAAATTTTTCGAACTAGTTTAATATCGATCTACTGGTTTTTTTTTTCAAAAAACCCAGTCAACCCAGTCGGCAAACCATTGAATCGTCTGACCTAATAAGATTTTAAACCGATTTAATCCTGACTTTTGAATTTTGTTTTGGACTTTACATGCAATCAAAGTTAATATATTTACTTCTTGACTAATTATACTATAGTAAACAAGTAAACATGCAGAAGTTCTTAGTATATATATATGTAGTTGTGTACCATATAATATATTTAATGTAAGATTGTAAGTAAGTGGTTCAACTCGAATTAACCCATTGGTTGGATCAGTTGATCCAACCCAGTGTCCTGACCAGATCGATCTCCTATCCGATTCCAAAGCCCTCTTTCCAACTACTACCAATATCCAAAATAACTCTTAGAGCATCATTAGTAAGGCCTATCCCACTAGAAAGTCTCATCTTTAGTTCCAATTTTTAGATTTTCGCTCCCATCCCACTAATAGATGCTAAGGGTTGGACCTCCAAATTTCTAGATTCTAGATTGAATGAACTCATTTTGTAGAATAGTAAGTCCCAATTTGGAGCCAAACTTTCTAGATTCTAGATTTTATATATTTTTTTCGATCAATTTTTGACCACCCAATCTTTGGGTCCGGAGCTCAATTTATCATTTTCTATTATTCTCATACAAATCCAACACATTCTACATTTACCTTTTTTGTTTGCAATTTTGAATCCCAAATAGCATTGAAGAGTCCGACTACTAATGATGCTCAAAACCAAAAAGAAACTTGATAAACTTATTTAGTAGTACGGAATTTTCATCAAGAGCATCAAACTTTATGTAAATTACATTCAAAACATCGAAGTTTCATAAATTAAAAAAAAAAGCATCAAAACGTCCTTTCTAAGGACGTTTTATATTTTTTATATTATATTTTTATCGTCTTTTTTTCTCTGTTAACGACCGTTAACAAAGAAAAAATAATAAAAAAATAGAAAACGCCATTTGGAAGGACGTTTTCTGATGGACGTTTTCTATTTTTTATTATTTTTTCTTCTCTCTTACGTCTCTCTCTCTCTCTCTCTCACTCACTCTTTCTCTCACATCTCTCTTACTCTCTCCCGCTCTCTTCTGTCTCTCGTCTCTCTTACTCTCTTACTCCTTTCTCTCTCTCCCACTCACGGTGGCAGGCGGCGAGGGCGTCGAAGGACGAGGTGGAGAGGGGGCTCCGGGAAGGGGACGGAGGCGGAGATGCGGTCGAAGAGGTTGAAGCCAGAGAGGAAGTCGAGGACGAGGTGGAGGGGGTCGTCGAAGACGACGTAGAGGCGGACGACGGAGTCGGAGCCGGAGGAGGCCAGGAGGATGAGCTCGGACTCGTTCTCGAGGGAGGCGCGGTCGAGGGGGTCGTCGGGACTGAGGAGGACTTTGTCGATGGACTTCACGGCGAAGTCCTCGCCGAAGAGGAGGGAGGTGCAGCGCCGGACGGTGCCGAAGCGGTCGCGACCGAGCTCGGGTGAGAGAGAGATGAGAGCGAAAGAGTGTAAGAGAGATGTGAAAGAAAGAGTGAGTGAGAGAGAGACCCGCGAGTGAGAGAAATATGAGAGAGTAACGAGAAAAAAAATATAAAACGTTTTCTTTTTTTATTTTATTTTTTTCGTTAGTAGAGAAAAATGTAGACGATAAAGATATAATATTAAAAAATATAAAACGTTCTTATTAAAAATGTTTTAATATTTTTTGTAATTTATAAAACGTCGATGCTTTGGATAGAATTTACATAAAATTTGATACTTTAGATGAAAATTTCCGTTAGTAGTACCACTTTTTACTTTTTATCATTATATGCTAGTTCTTTCGGGGTGCAACTCATGTAAGCAGAGGGGAGACTACTTTGGTAAGCTGTTTCTTTTGTTGTAGGAAGGTACAAATAACACCAAATCAAACCAAATCAAGCCTTAAAAACTCGATGATAGTCATCTGAACAAGAATTGCTTATAAAGCCGAAGCAAAACATTTCATAATTATTCCTATTCACTCAACAAGAAAAAATTTCCAAAAAAAAATTTCTTCCGAAGAGAAAGTGTTTTTGAAACTAGGAAGATGGCTCTACATGAGCCATTTACATTTATTAACTCTATAAGCTCCCTTCATCTCTCTCTCTCTCTCTCTCTCTCTCTCCACATATTGGATTAATTAGGAACAAGAAGAATACAAACAACTAGAGTCCTTCAAAGAAAGAAGGTAACAATGTAGTAAGTAAACAAAAAACTGTGATAAAATTATGCAATCAATCCCTTTTCTTCAAGAATAGGCAGCCTGGATAGGGAGCCCGGCGACGTCGCCGCAGAGCAGGGCGGTGTCGCGCAGGTTGTACTCGTCCCTGAGCGACCGGGCGGGGGACACCACGCTGATGTAGAGCTGCTGGCCCAGGTACCGCCTCTCCCACAGCTCGGACCTCACGTTCCACACGCCGGCGTTGTCGAACGTTGTCATGATCGCCGACCACGACTTGGGGTACACCTGGATCACGTGCCTGCTCACCGTGTCGAGGAGGTTGTAGCTCCTCCTGCTCGCCGGGGTCCACACCCCGCTCCCCATCCTGCATTGAGATCATATTTTCGAAGAATATTATCCTCGCAAGATTTAATGAAGCAATCTTAATTATAGCATAGTTTGCAGTATCGGCCCGATATCGATCCGATACGGACGATACTGATACGGTTAGCATGTCTTCATTTGATATACACTGATATCCGATATCGACCGATAATAACATTAGAGTTTCCTTTTAAAGCCAATTCGACATAAAAAAAAAAAACCAACAACAACAACAACAATCAATAAGAATATAAAAGCATAATAAGATTGTAAAAGCATGTAAAAGAGAAGAACACTTACTTATAACATATACAACTATAAAAAAACAATCTTGAAAATACTTAAAATTATGGTTAAATGTCTAAAATATAAATTATTTTGTTAATGGTCTGATACTGATTCCGATACTATGAACCTTGTTTACGTCTACTTACCCGGCTGGGAAGAAGGAGTATCCGTCCAAGTGGAAGAAGTTAGGGCTCTTCTCCGGGTTCTCGAAGACGATCTCGATGAAGGTACGGAAGGTGGTGCTGAGGACGTTGGGAGCGACGATCAACGGAGTGTTGGGCGGCGGCGGCTCGTCGCCGATGATGTCGTACTTGAACACCTTGTCGGCGATGCCGAAGTACTCGGCGAGCTTGATCGGGGTGGGCGGGTCCACGTGAGATACGCCGTTGATGGCGTATCGGCGCTTGCCGTTGACGATCCCCGTGGTGGCCTTGAGCTTGATGGTGCGGGTGATGTTGATGCTGCCGTAGTGGTACGACCCCTGGGGGTTAGGCCTGGCCGCGCTGGCGGTGAGGTTCCACCGGAAGGAGCGCCACTGGTTGAAGGACCAGGCCCAGCCGAGCGGCGCGGGGGGCAGCTCGGAGGAAGGGTGGCTATTGGAGCCCGCGTAGCTGACGACTGCGGTGGCCTGGAGGATGTACTTGGTGAATCGCGTCGACGCGACCATGTAGTAGTCCTTGGCCAGCTGGTCCGCCGTCACCAGGACCGACAGGCACTGGCCGACGTGCACGTCGAGCGACTCGTAGACGTTCTGCACGACGTGCGAGCCGTCCATCTCGACGAGCTTCATGGTGTGCCCCTGGAACCTGAAGTTGAAGGAGGTCTTGATGCCGATGTTGCAGACGCGGTACCGGTACGTCTTCCCGGCCTCCATGGTGAACATCGGGGGGTCGTCCTTGCCGGAGCCGTCCTTGCCTGTCTTCCCGTTGATGAGCAAGCCCGCGGGCTTGGCAATGCTGCGGCCCTGGTCGAGGATCCGGGCCAGCACCTTTGGTTGAGATACAATTAGATTTAGGATCAGATTCAAAGTCTATTTTTGTGTATCCGTGTAACACATTCAAGTACTCTATCTTTGTATGACACACCTTGTGGCTCTTGGTGAACCAATCGCCGATCATGACGTCGAACTCGTCGGCCGGGTCGGGGAAGGGGACGGGGATGAGGAGGCGGCTGTGGGCACGGATCGGGCCTATCCCGCCCGCCGCCTTCTGCATGCCGATGGACGGGTAGTAGAAGAAGGTGCCGATCTGGTCCTTCACCTGGTACTGGTAGGTCCAGTTCGTGCCGGGCTGGATCGGGCAGTTGGTCCCGGGGACTCCATCTTGCCAAGAGTTTTTTCTCTGCTGGATGCCATTCCTGAATGTATGCATGTACGCATGATTGGATGATAAATAGATAAAATATACTAAGTAAGTTAGCTCGATATATTGAATGTACCATGACAAGAGGAAGGGCTCGTCGAGGTTGTTGAAGACGTTGACGACGATGTTGTTGTTGCTGGTGCAGTTGATCTTGGGGCCGGGGAACTGGCCGTTGATGAGGATAACCTGCTGGGGGACGCCGAGGGGCGAAAGAGTGCCATATGTTATGTTCCACGTGAAGAAGAGGTACGGGTCCTCCGCCCAGGCTACTCCGAGGAGTATGAACAACACGAGCAGCAGCAGCGACGACGACGACGACGACGACGAAGCAACAGTTTTTCCCATGATTTATTGCTTTTCCTTTAGCACTAAATGGCTAGCTAGCACAATGTAATTGGTATGGGAAACCAAACTTATAGACTGGACATGGGAGTCCGATTGAAGCTGTGTTTGTAGGGAAGGGGTGTGGGCATGGGGATACTTATAAGGAAGAGAAGGGACACTGCTCGTTCAATGGCACCTCTTTCTTTCATTCATTTTTTCCATAGTTTTCGTAGGTTTGACTAGTGAGGGGGACGGGTTTGGACAGGTACAAGAGCGGGAAGTTGGGAGAATGCTACTCCAATCTTGCCACTTGCGCAGTTGAAATAGGCACTTGAATTGATCTATCATTAATCACCATTTTACATCTTTGAACTCTTCTGTTTTCCTGCCCATCCAGTCTGGGCCTAACCAAAAATTCCAACTGGGCTGGACTGAGATGGGCTGGTTGGACTCAGGTGTCGGCAGGGAAGAGTCGGTCCGGAGGGTTGGGATGTCCTAGTCGAAACTAATTTTGGCTGCCCTTGTCCCTTGACTCCAGAAAAAGATATCAAGAGATACAAGTTGAAAGCTATAAATGTGGAGTTGATATTAACTTTTGGAGTGGATGTCTCTGGTTCTAGCGGCAACATAGAGCTCAGATTTGGAGTTCCTCTTCTGACTCCTGAGCTACTCGAGGCCTTCCAATGAGCTCAAAACTTCAAAATTAATATGGGTTGGGGTTGACAGGGGTTGTCAGCTTATCTTACATGGAGGAGTTAGGGTGGACCGCGAAGATTTTATTGACAGAGGTGGATACTTATGGTCCTGAAGGTTGTCATAATCCTGGAGGTTGTCCAAGTCCGAGAGCTTATCCGGCTTACCTTACCCCAAGGCTGGGGTCAGCTCTGGGTGTGGGCTAACTAATGTAAAAAAAAAGCGAATAAAAATAAATTTTATTTGGGATGGACTGGAGCCCATTCAAGCTCTTGAGTAATTCTGCACTTGCATTCAGGACATATTGGTTATTATTTAAAAAAAAGTTATTTGTATATACCTCCACTTACTATTTATAATTCTGTCTGAGAGTTATGAATAGTAACTGAAAGAAGGGGGTGAGGGGTGTTTAAACAAGCAGTTTGGAACCAAATAGATTTTGGTTTGGAAAAATATAAATCTAAATCCATTGGCATATTTCTATTATATGTAGGAATACCCAATCCAAATATATTGAGGTATTCCTATTATATGTAGGAATACTTAATCCAATTTCGGAATATTTTTCATATAGGTTGGGAACCCCACCCACTCCAACAAATTTTTTCCTTCACAACTATGTGGAGGGGGTCATCATCCCGACGATCTGCCTGCAGTACTCAAACTTTTTCCTTGGAAGAATTTTTGTGAACATGTCTGCTCCGTTGTCATCTGTATAAACCTTCTCAAGCGTTGCTTGCTTCTTTTCAACCATATCCCATATCCAATGATACCGGGTATCAATATGCTTGGACCGGCTATGAAATGTCTGGTTCTTCACAAGGTGAATTACACTCGGACTATCGCAAAACAAAGGGTACTACTCTTACTTTAACCCTATTTACTACAACAGCTTCTTCAACCATAGCAACTCTTTGCAAGCCTCCATCGCCGCAATGTACTCTACCTTTGTCGTCGACAAGACAACACACTTCGCAACCGCGACTGCCATGATACCGCTCCACCAGTAAACATCATCACATAGTCCGAAGTCGATCGTCTCGTGTCTACATCTCAAGCCATATCAGCATCGGTACACCCAACCAGCTTCGGCTCGTCACAACTAAAAGAAAATCTCCAATCGGCAGTGCCATGAAAGTATCGTAGAATCCACTTGACCGCACTCCAATGTACCCTTCCAGGATTGGAAGTATACTTGCTAACTGTGCCAACTGCGTGAGCGATGTCAGGTCTCGTACACACCATAGCATACATGAGACTCCCTACAGCCAAGGCATATGAAACCCGCTCCATATCTTCCTTCTCGTCCTTGGTAGATGAACATTGCTCCTCAGTGAACTTAAAGTGAGCCGCAAGAGGGTTACTCACTTTCTTTGATCCATCCATCCCGAAACGCTGAAATACCCAGTGAATGTACTTCATTTGGGACAAGTGTAGCAGCTTGGACTCTCTCTCTCTCTCTTTCTCTCTCTCTCTCTCTCTCGGCTGATCTCCATTCCAAGAATAATCTTTGTTGTGCCCAAATCCTTCATAGAGAAGGCCGCGCCCAGTTGGCGCTTCAACTCCGCTATCTTATTGGCATTCCGACCCACCAGCAGCATATCATCAACGTAGAGCAGTAAAATAATAAAATTATCCTCGACAAAGTACCTCACCAGTGGTCCGACGTCGTCCGTGCATAACCATGCTCCCCCATAAATGACTCGAACTTCCTGTACTACTACCTCGGAGCCTGCTTTAGACCATACAATCTCTTCCTCAACCGGCAGACCAAGTGTGACTTACCCTTCTCACAGAATCCCTCTGACTGCTCCATGTACAAACACCTCCTCAAGATCACCATGGAGGAATGTCTTCACATCCATCTGCTCGACCTCCAAGTCAAAACTGGCTGTCAATGCTAACACTACCCGAATAGACGATGACGACTGGCGAAAAGATCTCATCATAATCTACGTTATTCCGTTGACCGTAGCCTTTAACTACCAGTCTCGCTTTGTATCGAGGGTGAGTAGCATCATTTGTCTGCTTCACTCTGAATACCCATCGATTTTTTAAAGACTTTTTTTCCTTTGGCTGTAACACCTCGTTCCGTTCTAGCGGACTGCTGACTCAATCGGCAAAAGTACAACTGTCCCGACCCGCTTTGTCTCAAATGAGAAGCAAAGGATATCCAGACTTGCCCCTACAGGAATTCAACTTGGGCTTTCAGAGGCTCGCTTGACGTATCGCTCTACCGAGGCGAATCATCGCTAAGGTGGGTGGCTACGGTGAACTTGTCTTTGCTTAGCTAGCACACATAAAATCTGGAATGTTCATGCTAGTCGCTAGGTATTTCACCCCCTGCATGCTAATAAGAATTCAACGCACCTAGCTAAGGGAATAATTCCAACTTGTATTGCTTATGCTAGAACATGGAAATTGAAATACTGCTTGTATTCAGACCCTCGCATGCTAAGTCCCTAACGGTTTCATCTCTCGGCTTACCTTCGGGTCCGAGCAAACGTGTTTACTTATGTTCCTTAGAAACGCATGCTTGCCTGCTACGAATGCCTAACGTTATTATATTGTGCAATGTATAAGCTCAATCCCGAATGCATGAATGGAACGTAGATGCAATATAAATGAATCATACAATACTGCTTGTCTTGTACTCACGTAGCCTCCGGGCGATAATCACGTAGCCTCCGGGCGATAAATCACGTAGCCTACGGGCGATAATCACGTAGCCTCCGGGCGGATATTCACGTAGCCTTCGGACGGATCACGTAGCCTTCGGGCGAATGAATGTTATTGTTCGATCACGGACAACTTGTGCACAAGATATAGTTCCTGTGGGCGGCTGTTGGGGCACTGGCACCGTTTCGGCTCCGGACGGAACTCACGTTTAGTCTCACGTACTTGGACGGAGTGGTATATGGCACCTCTCGTATTTGCACGTAGCAAACCATCTTCGTCACAGACTAAGTCCTTTATGGCAATCAAGCCAGTGATCATCAAGTATATTTGAACCTGTTGCATATTAACTTGTGTCTTCGTGGCAGGGAAGGCATGGCAAGTTGTGCAGGTGATTCAGATAGTCAGGTAAAAGACACCGAACGGTGTCAAGTATATTACAAGTAAATTATTGTATGCAACACACCTGATACTCCTGTAAATCGTATACTAGTAACGTGACCTTGCCCACAACATCGTATTTGCATATGCTATGCCTCTTGAATGTTATACTTGTCAGTGCATGAATTAATAATGTTTGCCTTGGACAGGGAAGGTAAAATGGTAAGTCTCGCCGTGTTTTCTCTAACATCGCACGGCGCACTGCCACACGAGTTAGGTCATTCAAATATTGCATAAAACTGATCCAAAGGCAACTAGAAAGACAACTTAATAGTTGTGCACGGAACCTGTATTACGTGTTTGGATTTGTTGAGCGGGCGAGTAGCTTCCCCACCAGTGCATTCAATGTACTGATAATCCACCAGTTTGTATACAGGGTGCGGGAGAACCTCGTTCGGTGCGGATGCCTCCCTCGTGCGTGCTAAGGTGTGGAGATCACTCTGAAGCAACGGTGCATCCGGAACAGAAGTACATATACAAGACATAATGTTGTGAACATCGCCTGATCATCGCATGTACAATCAATCCACAAATTGTAGCCACTTGGCACGCTTTTACTGTTTCAGAGAGAGAGGCTTGAGCGACTTGTAATCTCGGCTATACGCCGCCTGTAACACATGTTTATATCAATAAAGAGCTTGCTTTACTTCAACTTGTGTTTCAATGCTTCCGCTATATTGTTGACTCAGTGAACCTGTTACCGATCGCCTATGCGTTCATGACTCCGCTGCACTCGGACAATCTGTGCGACTCTGTGGCTTAGAACTCTTACCGCCAGCCAATGGACCACAGCCTTGCACGGGCGTGGCTCACGCTCGTGCGGCATCACGTCCGGATGGGTCAAAGCGATCGTTCTGCGGGAGCGCTGGCGCGGTGATTCTCGCCTAGCGGGAACGGCCGATTTGCCTGCGGGAGATCGGGGTGTGACATTGGCAACTTCACCAGATCATAAGTGGAGTTAGCCTGTAAGGAACTCATCTTCTTCTGTATAGCCTCCATCCACTCCTGCCTGTGTCCGTCTTCCATAGCATCTGTAAAAGTTTTGCGCTATCCCCCGCTATTCAGTAGCACATACTCACACTACCAGAAAAAGTCAAATTAGCGACGTCTAAAAACGTCGCTAAATAACAATAAATCGTCGCTAATTAGGTTTAGCGACGTAATTAGCGACGTTCTGAAGCAGTCGGAAAACACCAAGTCGCTAAAACAAAAAACGTCGCTAAACGTCGCTATACCGACGTTTTTTAGCGACTTTAATGTGTCGCTGAATTTAGCGACGTTTTGCGACGCCAAGTCACTAAAAAGCGACGTTCATTAAAGTCGCTAAACGTCGCTGATTAGCGACGTCAATCGCGACGTTACACCGACGTCTTTAATGACCTGGCTATACTTGCCATGTCAGCAATTGGCGACGCTTAGCGACGACTTTAGCGACGTCATTAGCGACGAACTTAGCGACATTTTACAGAGTCGCTGATTAGCAACGTAATTAGCGACGTAAATTAACGTCGCTAAGCGTCGCTACACGTCGCTAATAACGTCGCTAATTTAAAAAAAAAAATAAAATAAAAATTTCCAGAATCAAATATTGGTGATTCCCTGCAGTTTTACAGCATCTTCATCATACACACCAACATGATTCAATCTAGTTAACTATATAATCCAATTAAATTAAAAACCACAAGAAGTATCAATCCAATTAAATGTGGATAACTATATAATCCAATTAAATTAACTAAAAAATTCAAGACCACAAGAAGCATCATACATCATGTCTATTGTTGAAGTACCAATAATTCATAAATAATAATAAAAATAACTAGACTACTACGGATCTGCAGGAGGCTGACCAGCGGCGCGCTTCAAGGATAACAACTCCTCATACTCGTCCCGTGGAATCGACACCGATGTCGATGGAGAAGGCAGTGACGTCGGTGGCGGCCGTGCCCGCTCCAAGTCTGCGAGTCGCTGGTTGTAAGAATCCAGGGTAGATAACAGCCTCGTACTGCTATCACCCATTGAATCCTGCATCCTCGTCAGGTTCTCGCCCATCGATAGCTGTGACGCATGCATCCTCGTCAGCTTCTCGCCCATCGATAGCTGTGACGCCTGCAGCTCCATGATGTTGCGATCATTGGAGGCTCTAATATCATTTGTCAATTCTCGTAGCTCCGTCATGCTGCGGTCGAGCATATCCAATCGTGCGATAAGCATCGGATCGTCCGCCTGCGGCTGGGACCGGGACTGGTCCTCCATACTTCGCAGCAAGTCGTCACGGAGAGACGCAATCTGACGGTCAACGGCCTCCTGGACGGCCTCCTGGACTCTGGCCGACGACTGCGAGGGCTGCGACTGCGAGGGGTGTGTGGAATGCACAGCTGTCGGGGAGGCCCTAGATGACTGCGTCGCAACCAGGGCGCCATAGGAGCTCGTACCGTAGTACGTACCCCTCTGGAGACCACCAGCTGCGGTCACCCACAGGTCGTCCGCCGACGGAGATGGACCGGGCTGCGACGAAGCACCAGCCTCTCCAGGTGTAGGTGCACTAGCAGTCGCCCGCTCACGAAGCCTAAGATACTCGGCCTAGAAAAGGTTTGGAAACTCAATAATTGCCTAAGTTATATTAAAATAAACACAAAGTAAAGTAATACTTACATAGGTCTGTGAGGCCCTCTCATCAATGAGATTTCCGTCCTTGCGATGGGTGGCCAAGAAGACGGTCACCATGTTTGCATCCTCACCCCTCTGTACCTGTTAAAAATATATTTTTTATTACTAAACTTAAATATTTTTTCCAAGTACCATTTTATGGTACTTATATTAAAATAATATATTTTAAAAGAAAAAATATACCAAACGACGGAAATGTTCCGTCATCGGAATCGAGCCACCACACCACTTGGCAGCATTCTGCCTAGCCGCCTTGGCCTTCTTAGACCTTTCCTTGTAGCTCGGATCGTCGAATCTAGCCCTCATCGCAGTCCACTGCTCAGGCGTGATCCAACCTTGGATCGGTTTTCCAGCACGATCACGAGCCTTCTGGTCATCCAGAGCATCTCGGATAAGCTTGGCGGCAACGGTAGGAAAGAGCCGCTCGATCAACTCGGCCCAGTACGGAGGATAAAAATACGTTTGCTACAATAAATAATTCATTAAGTTAGCATCACGAATATGCATAAATTAGAGGATTTATTTAATATACTTTTACCTGGAAGTGCGCAAACCAGAACGCCTTCCTCTCCTCCGGAGCCTCAGAGTAGTTGATCCAAGGGCCACCGTAGTTGTTCCTCAGAAATTGGCCCAGGCGTCTCTGAACCGACGATGGACGATATCTATACAGAAATAATAATTTAGATTACTAAAAAAGTCAATATACGATGAATAAAGAGAAACACAAATATATACTAAACCATCTAATTGACTTACTTTGTACCGTCGGCCCAAATCTCTGTCCTCGTCTCCTCCGGTGGTGCGCATGGAGGATCTTGCTGATGCTGGGACAACGTCGGCACGACCTCCTCTACATGCTCATCAGTCTCCATGGTTCCGTCAGCAGGAGGAACGCTGGACGAGGGAGTACTATCACGAGTACTATCACGCCTGGAACTACTCGTCCCAGGAGTGATGCCACGCAACGTCGTCGCAGTCGGAGATGTGGCTGCTCGATATACTGGAGTACTGGGCGACGATGATCCGGAACCAACAGTAGGCAGTACCGGAGTGGCACTCTGTCTACCTCGGGACCTGCCGAATCCTCCGCGTCGTCCTGTCATATCTGATAACAACATATGATGAATATAGAGAAACACAAATATATACTACATTCTACAGTCAAAATGTGATACATATCTCAAAGCATTATACAGTCAAAATATAATACATATATTCGTTAATGTCAAAATGTGATACATATCTCAAAGCATTATACAGTCAAAATATAATACATATATTCGTTAATGTCAAAATGTGATACATATCTCAAAGCATTTTACAGTCCAAATATAGTTACATTCTACATGGAATATTTTATATTTTCAATCATCTTCAGAAAATTCATCTTGTTCGCCTTCCTCGTCCTGCTCTTCCTCTTCCTCGTCTTCACTTTCATCTACTTCGTCCTCTTCGGATAATTCTACATCTTCTACATTATTACTCGTGTAATGAGTAACTTCCGTTGAGTCCACATCTACAATATTTGTTACAAGAGGTAGATCGTCCTCCTGATAAGCTATTTCGTCAATGTCAAAGGTATTTCTAGCTTTAGTCTTGCATACTGCCCACCAATCCGACCTCGCTGTCCCCCGTCTAGGATAAGTTGTGAAGTACACGAGCTGAGCCTGACTTGATAGGACAAATGGTTCGTAGCCTTGATATCTACGCTTGTAGTTTATATCCACAAGGCCATGCTTGTCAATTTTCCAACCTTGATCTTGAATCGGATCGAACCATTCACACCTGAATAGCACGATATTAGCAGGTTCTGGGCCATAATTATATGTCAACTCCACAATCTCTCGTAAGATGCCAAAAAAATCATTGCCCGGATTGACGTCTTTGTAGTTTGTAGATTTGATACACAAACCACTGTTTTTCGTGGAATCAAGATTGCTTAGGTTGCTTTAACTTTCCATTCCCCTCCTCTATCAGATGCAATGCAGGACGTCTACATATGTCTTCTAAGTCCAACCTGGCCTTCGGATTATCTTTCGTCTTCCCCTTTACATCCATTACAGTATTAATTATGTTATCAAACACATTCTTCTCGATATGCATGACATCAAGGTTATGTCTGATCAGATTGGTGCTCCAATATGGCAGATCCCAGAATATACTCCTCTTCGTCCAGTTATGGGTGCGACCAAATCCGTCACACTTGTACCCCTTAGCAGGCTCTTCGATAGCACTTGGTAAATATTTTACCTCTTCCCATATCGTGCATCCGGGCCACCTTGGAGGTGGATTGGCCTTCTCCACAACTCCCGCACGAAAAGCATTCCGATTCCTCCGGTACGGATGATCCTTCGGCAAAAATTGTCGATGACAATCGAAGAAGCACGGTTTGCCTCCGTGTTTCAAACGGAAAGCCTGAGAACGGTCCATGCAATACGGACATGAGAGACGACCATGGGTGCTCCATCCCGATAACATTCCATAGGCCGGAAAGTCGTTGATGGTCCACATAAGTGCTGCCCTCATCTGAAAATTCTGCTTTCTAGAAACATCGTACGTGTTGGCACCTACTTCCCACAGCTGATTCAACTCATCTATCAAAGGCTGTAAGTACACATCGATGTTCCTCTTCGGATTGTTCGGACCCGGGATAATAACGGTTAGGAACATATACGGAGTCTTCATGCACATCCAAGGCGGTAGATTGTACGGAGTGACGATCACAGGCCAACACGAATACTGGGAGCCCGAAAGTCCGAATGGGGTAAAACCGTCAGAGCAGAGCCCCAATCTGACATTACGCGCTTCCTCGGCAAAATGTGGATACTCTCGATCAAAGTGCTTCCATGCTTCTCCATCGGATGGATGATCCAATACTCCTTCGATCTGTTTTCGCCTGTGCCAACTCATGTTTTCTGCAGTCTCCTTAACCATAAACAACCGCTGCAACCGCGGCGTCAAAGGCAAGTAGTGCATCGAATCGGTAGGCTTCCTTGCACCGACAGACTTTCCTCTAACAGTGGCCTTGTAGCGATCAGCACCACAGAATCTACACGCATCTTCATCCTTGTCGTCTTTGTAGTACAACATGCACCCATTGCGACATGCATCGATTTTCTCGTATCCCATCCAAAGCGATCTCACCATCCTCTTAGATCGATAGAAGTCTTTAGGCAACTTTGCACCCTCGGGCAAGATCTCTATAATCAAATCGAGCAGTCGATTATAGCATTCTTGCGACATGTTAAAATCGGACTTGATGCTCAATAATCTTGTAACCACCTCCAACGGTGAATGGTCCTCACAACCAGGATATAGTGGAGTCCTTGCATTCTCAAGCAACTCCATAAACTTTGCAGCATCGGCATTCGGTGCCTCCTCAGCTGCATCATAATTGTCTGGATTGAAACTAGGTCCTGCCGCATCATAATTGTCAGGATTGAAACTAGGCCCCGCCGCATCATAATTGTCAGGATTGAAACTAGGCCCCGCCGCATCATAAACCATGTTCACCAACCCGTCGTCGTAAGCATCGTGGTCTTGGACATCCATATACGGCTCCACATAGGGCTCCGACTCTGATGCTAGAGATACAAGTTCTCCGTGCGCGGTCCACTGATAGTAATTCGGCGTAAAGCCCTTCGAGTATAAATGATATGTAACTTCCACTTCTGGATGATATTTCCTGTTGCGACATCTCACACATGGACACTTAATTTTGGTACCGTCCATGTACTGAGGGAACGCCTTGGCGAACTGCAGGAACTGCTGTACACCCTCAATGAATTCATCCCGCACACCGCACATGTCATCAGGATGACGGTTGTACATCCACGAACGATGACGCAGATAGTAATTCATATCCATTTCTAGATACTTCTGCAAAATTGACAGTATGTATCATATAAATCATTACATGCAAAATTAACTTCTGTGTCTGTGTCAGTGTCCGTTATTGGAAAAGCAGTATATATATATATATATATATATATATATATATATATATATATATATATATATATATATATATATATATATAACATTACCCAAATAATATCTTAATACCACTTTACTACTATACCTTAACCCACTTCCGTGTCAGTGTCCGGATTTTAGTGTAGTAGGCTCCAGCCGAAGCCAATAAGTTTCTTGAGATGCATGTCCTTAATGATGCATGCTGCGATGATATCTTTGCTCCATTAGAGGCTCTTCATACTGCTAGCTAGTTATTTCAGTAAGTGTTGAAATTAATCCTTTATTTATTTAAGCTGATTTGTAAGTTTCGTTTAGCTAATTCAACTGTTATAGTCATATTATTTAGACCATTAGGCACTTCTTGAAACTGGCAGTAGGGTGAGGAACTGAGATACATAACTCCGCAGTACTTTGCTTTCGGCAATTAACCCCTATATATATTGGGAGTGGAACGAGGAAGTAGCTAGAGCTCAAAATTCTTGGGGCACAATTAAGGACGGTTGCTTAGATCATACACTTCCTGGTCGAATAATTGGCGTTCTAATTAATTTGATCACATGATCAGTTGTTGTACGAATATTCAGGAATTAGTTCTAATTTGTTCACCCAATGTACGTAGTCATGACATATGAACATGGATTCAATAATAGCCATCATTTTTTCCCCTCCTCCATTGGACCAATGAATAGTAACCACAAAATCAAACAATTAGTATGTATGTATATATATATATATATATATATATATATATATATATATATATATATATTGCAAAAGTGCAAATAAATACACTTATGTTCTTTCTTTCTTATTCATCGATCCATATTATTTATTTATTTTATACTTGAAAGAAGAAATTAAAATCTGATCTCTACATGATCGCACATGCATGAACATTGTCAAAAAACCTAACCCTAACCCTAACCCTAACCCCATGTCAAAAAACCTAACCCTAACCCTAACCCTAGGTCCAGATCAGTGTCTGTGTCAGTGTGTGTGTGTGCCGTGTCTGTGTCTGTGTCAGTGTCAGTGTGTGTGTCGTGTTTGTGTCAATGTCACATGTGTCCTGAGAGAGAGAGAGAGAGAGAGAGAGAGAGAGAGAGAGAGAGTATACCTTGCCGGAGTAGTCGCGGTCGACGGAGCTGGGGAGGGGGGGGGAATATGTTTTCGAATCGAAATTTCAACTGACGGGGAAAAAGGAAATCGACCCCTAATTAACCAAATTTTAGCGACGTTTAGCGACGTCCAATAAAAATGTCGCTAAATTAAATATTTGCGACGTAAAGGACGTCGCTAAACACGTTGCTAAATATTTTGAGTTTAAATGTCGCTATATACGTCGCTAAACTAGACATATTAGCGACGTTTAGCGACCTTAATTGAACTTATAGCGACTTATCTTTTAAAATCGTATTAAAAGTCGCTAAACGTCGCTAACTGTCGCCATTTAGCGACGTCTAGCGACGTGTTTATAATGAGTCGCTAATTTATGTATTATTAGCGACGTTTCTTTTGACGTCGCTAAAATACGTCGCTAATCCCGCTTTTTCTAGTAGTGTCACCCGGTGAGTATCTTGTAGATGGTCGACGCTATCTATCGCTCCTCCTCAACGGAACCACCGGTGCTGGCTGTATATCAACAGCCTCCTCCCCTTCAGGAACTGTCTTCTTGGCATGCTCATCCTCTTGAGGATCACCATGACCACCACCAGCAGGATGATGATCAAGGTTAGGAGCAACTCCATGTAATGGCTCCCCCATAACTGGATCCTCTGTGATGTCCTCTAGAAACTGTTCGAAGCGAAATGACTCTAACTCAGGCAATTCCTCAACCTCATAAGGCATCTCAAAATCCTGAGTGTTGATCATGATCTGATACTCGACGAAAACCATTTTCCTGCTTCTATACAGATTATTTTCCACTGGATCGTAGAGTATACAGCCAAACTCATCCCGACCGTAGCCGACAAAGACGCACCGCCTCGTCTTCGGCTCAAGTTTGGATCTTTCATCCTTCGGTACATGCACGAAGGCCTTACAACCAAGCACTCGCAGGTGATTGTATGACGGCTCTTTGCCATACCATACTTTTTCAGGCACATCACCCTGCAAAGGAACACTAGGAGATAAATTAACAATATAAGCAGCAGTATAAAGAGCCTCACCCCAGTAACTGTTCGACAAGTTTGCTTCTGACAGCAAACACCGCACTCTCTCCATCAGTGTCATTTTTATGCGCACCGCTACACCGTTGAGCTGTGTTCTCTTTGGTGGAGTCTTCTGGTGTTGTATCCCTGGCTCTCTGCAATAAGCATCAAAGGGACCAATGTAATCGTCGCCGTTGTCGGACCGAACGCATAGTAGCTTCTTGCCTGTATCCCTTTCAACAGAGGCCTGGAACCCTTTGAAAGTGGGTAGCACCTGATCCTTGGTCTTTATGGCATAGACCCAAACCTTCCTGGAACAATCATCAATAAAAGTCACAAAATAAGAAGCACCATCAACGTACTTTACCTTCATAGGACCACAGACATCCGAGTGAATCAACTCGAGCAACGCCGACTTTCTTGAACTTTGGTGACTTTGGAAAGACACCATATTTTGCTTTCCCGCCAAACAGTGCGTACATCTCTCCAATTTTGTAGACTTTAGCCCTGAAATCACCTTCCTGTTCACCAAGTAGTCCATCCCCTTCTCGCTGAGCCGCTTGTGCCATAACTCAATAGACGTATCAGTAGCTACGTTCACCTCATGTGCCCCATATGCGCTTGCTTCCATATAATATATTTCGGACTTCTTGCTTCCTCTAACAATCAGCATCGAACCTCTGGAAAGCTTTCACTGACCGTTCCCGAAGAGGTTGAAGAAACCATCTTCATCCAACCTTCCAACAGATACCAGGTTGAAAAAGATATCAGGAACATGACGGACATCTTTGAGAACAAGAACTGCATCCGTCTTTGTCATCAAATGCACATCTCTAACAGCAACAGTTTTCGACACATCTCTATTGTCCATCTTCAATACTCCATAGTCGCATGTTGTGTAAGTAGCAAATAGTGTCCTGTTGTGAGATACGTGCGCTGAAGCACCTGAGTCCACCAGCGAAGAGTTGTCAGCGCAGGCGAGGTTCATAACTACCTCATCACCTATAATTATCACGTCGCCTCCATGTGCCGAGGCCGCCGCTGTAGTGTTCTCACTTTGCTTTCCCTTGTCGCCCTTCTTCTCCCTCTTCCAAGCAAAACAGTTCTGCTTGATGTGGTCATTTTTACCACAATGGTAACACTCCGAGTCCTCGTACCGACCCTTGGACTTGCCCATGCTCTTGTCTCTGCCACCACCTGGACCCCTGCTCTTTCTCCTTCCGCGGCTATCTGAAACTAGCGCCTCTGAGTGGGATGTGGATGAAGTGTCCTGAGAACATCTCAAAATCTCTTCATTCAGTACCCCGTTCTTGGCAAACTCCAGACTGACCAAGCTTTCCGGAGTAGAAGCGATCATAGACACTAGTACGGTTTTCCACGAGTCTGACAATGTACACAGCAACCATAGTCCTTGTACTTCGTCGTCGAACTTGACTTCCATCGAGGATAGCTGGTCCACCATGCCCTGGAACTCACTCAGGTGATCCGTAATAGATGCACCATCTTTGTACCGCAGACCCATCATCGTTCGGATCAGGAACAACTTGTTTACCCCAGTCTTCTTCGCATACAAAGATTCCAGCTTATCCCACAGCGTCTTCGCGTGCTTAATATTGGCAACGTGGTTGTACACGTTCTCGTCAACGAACTGTCGTATGTACCCACATACATGTGTGCTCGAACTTTCAGTCCTTTTCAGATTTATCACTGGGCCTCTCGGACACAAATACTAGAAGATGCAGCTTCTTGACGAACAATAAATTCTTCATCTTGCTCCGCCAATAATGATAGTTGGTCCCTTTCAGGTTTACCATGCGCACCGTCTTTGCATCCATCTCTACTCCCTGATTTGACTGTCAACTTCTGACACCTCTGTGAACTCAAGAACCTGGCTTTGATACTACTTTGTTGGGAACGAAAGCAAGAAAATTGTTCTGCAAATCAAGAAGTACTGCGAGAGAACCGAGCAAAAGCACACAAACGAAAAACGTCAAACATAAATCGCAGACCCAGAGATTTTTACGTGAAAAATTCTTGCCGAAAAAAATCACTGGACGATCGGAGTCCAATCCTGAAAAGCCTTCACTAATGGAATAATAAATACACCGACTCTTTACAAACTTATTACCGATCCAAATGGATCACCACAACTTTTTGGAATAGAAAATAGATCATAGACAAACGAACAACGGAGATGACGAGAAATGAATTACATGAAACCGATCTCCTCTTCGAAATAGCCTTCAATCTCTTACTCTCTCCTTCCAATGTTGTAAAAGCACTCTTGGCTCATTTTGCAATATTTTTTAGAGAGATGAGATATATTTTAGAACTAGGAGACACCTAATATATATAGTCTCAAACCCACAACTAGTATTCCTATTATATATAGGAATACCCAATCAAAATTCAAATTCATTGACATATTCCTATTATATGTAGGAATATTCAATCCAAATATAAATTCATTGACATATTTCTATTATATGTAGGAATACCCAATCCAAATATATTGAGGTATTTCTATTATATGTAGGAATACTCAATCCAACTCCGAAATATTTTTACATAGGTTGGGAACCCCACTCACTCCAACATGTAACTTATATGCCTTCTCGGTTATGTATTTGAAGTTTGAAAGAAAAGTTTGTGTTTGGAAGAGAAATTCATTTTGTGGTTTTAAGAGATTATATGCTATTTTGATTTTTTTTAATTTTTTTTTATATTTAAATCAAATTTTACAATACATACAGGTTAAAAAAAACTATTATATTCATTTAAAAAAAAATTAAATCTAACCTTACAATACATAATTTTTTGTTAAACAAACTGCCTCTAACGTGGTTTTAAGAGAGTGTTAGGAGGTATTTTGGGTATATCGGGAAAAAAAAAAAACTGCCTCTAACGTTGACTTGGAACAAATAGTAGGCGGAAGAGGGTCAATTGCTCTAACTTTTAAATAATTTATTATTTAATTGGACAAAATATTAACACTGAATTTTATTTTGCTGAAACTATAAATCTAAGAAAAAAAAATTTGTACTTTACTCTTAGACCCCATAGTAAAGAGAGTGGAAGTAAACAGTCTTTGCGGGATCATCTTAAGTTGAAAACATAGTCTCGCTCCGGCGCATGAAAATATAATTTTTTTTTTGAAATCGAAAGAATTCATGTAATAAATGTAGATTATTCTATAAAATAAAAATGTTTGTCTAAGGTGAGACATGCCAAAACAACCTGCAATCCGGATCAGTATTCGAGTACTACTTTCTTTCCACTAATTTGAACCGACTTACTTATGTTTCATAAAACACGTATTATGATCATCTTCTACGAATTTACAACTTTTTTTTTACTGTTCTTCTACGAATCTACATTTCTCTTTATTGTTCTTTTATGGATCTAGAACTGTCTTACTGGAGGAGAAAATTATGACATAGGTAGAATGAAGATTTGATAATAATTTTTTTCTTTCTTTCTCATTTTTCGCTATTATAAGACTGCTCTATATCAAGAGGAGGGTAGACAACAAAGACAATGTCTTGTAGAAGACTCGTTGCTCTATATTTTTAGTGGTTGTTTCTTTTGACTTTTATTTTTTACTTAGATGGTTGAATTTTGACATAGTAATATTTTGTAACGTGTACTTGGTACTTGTAAAATCCCTTCTAATATGGACACATTTTGTAAATTAAAACTTAAAAGATCAAATTAGCATTTAAATCTTTTTGCAATTGCTAATTTGATCAAAACAACCCCTTCCATCAACTTTTCGTTAGAAGTGGATATTATGTTGGAAACGAAACACGAAAATCGTTTCCCAAACCAGAGAGTACCTGCGAGAGAACCGAGCAAAACGCACAAACCAAAAAATACCAAACACAAATCGCAGACACAGAAATTTTTACGTGAAAAATCCAGATGGAAAAAATCACGGGACGATCGAAGTCCAACCCTGAAGAATCTCCACTAATGGAATAAAGAGAATACACCCTCTACAAGCTCCTCACCGATCCAACACGGATCACCGCAAATCTTTGGAACATAAAATAGATTACAACCACGAAGAAAAAAGACAATGAGAAATACTCCAAATTGATCTCCTTCTCCGAAACGACCTACATTCCTTCTTTCTCCTCTCCAAAGTTGCAATGACACTCTTGTCACCTTTTTCTTTCTCTTATTTTGTTCTCATGTTGTTGTATATTGCATGCGCCTTTTATATAAACCTTTACATGAATTAGAGTTTCCATATGGAAATCTATATATGGAAGCCAAAAATATTTATGTAAATCCAATTACATTCAATCATATATTTAATGAAAATTAAATCGTAAATTAGCTTACCATAAATTGAAAATTCAATTATATGGAAAGTTAATATATGAAGATCCAATTATAAGTATATAATTAAAGTCAAAGATGAAAATCCAGTATAATATTTGATTGCCATCAATGTTCCAATACACGGCGTTCGATGCAATTTTTGAGCTTTTCTGCAACACGGATGTCGCTCGTCGCACTCCGGGGCATTCTCGACATAGGTTGGGAACCCCACCCACTCTATCAAATCTCTCCATTCACAACTATGTGGAGGAGGTCGTCATCCCGACGATCTGCCTGCAGTACTAAAACTTTCCCCTTGGAAGAATCTTTGTGAACATGCATGCTCCGTTGTCATCTGTATGAACCTTCTCAAGGGCCGCTTCCTTCTTTTTCACAACATCCCGTATACAATGATATCGGGTCTCAATGTGCTTGGACCGGCTATGAAATGTTTGGTTCTTCACAAGGTGAATAACACTCTGACTATCGCAAAGCAAATGATACTGCTCTTTCTTTAGTCCATTTTCCTGCCATAGCTTCTTCATCAACAACAACAACTTGCAAGCCTCTATCGCCGCAATGTACTCTGCCTTTATCGTCGATAAGGCAACACACTTATGCAACTGCAACTGCCACGATACTGCTCCACCAGCAAGCATCATCACATAGCCCAAAGTCGATAGCCTTGTTTCTATATCTCCAGCCATATCAGCGTTGGTATACCCAACCAGCTTCGGCTCGTCACCACCAAAAGAAAGTCTTCAATCGACAGTTCCCTGAAAATATCGTAGAATTCACTTTACCGCACTCTAATGTACCCTTCCAAGATTGGAAGTATACCTGCTAACTGTGCCAACTGCGTGAGCGATGTCTGGCCTCGTACACACCATAGCATACATAAGACTCTCCACAACTGAGGCATATGGAACCCGCTCCATATATTCCTTCTCGTCCTCGGTAGATGGACACAGCTCCTCAGTGAACTTAAAGTGAGCCGCAATAGGGTTATTCACTTTCTTCGACCCGTCCACCCCGAAACATTGAAGTACCCGGTGAATGTACTTCTTTTGGCACAAGTATAACATCTTGGACTTTCTCTCTCGGTCGATCTCCATCCCAAGAATAGTCTTCGCGGCGCCCAAATCTTTCATAGAGAAGGCCGCGCCCAGTTGGCGTTTCAACTCAGCTATCCTAGTGGCATTCTGACCCACCATTAGCATATCATCAACATAGAGCAGTAAAATAATAAAATAATCCTCGGCAAAGTACCTCACAAATACACAGTGGTTCGACGTCATCCGTGAGTAACCATGCTCTCCCATAAACGACTCAAACTTCTTGTACCACTGCCTCGGAACCTGCTTTAGATCATACAAGCTCTTCCTCTACTAGCAGACCAAGTGTGACTTTTCCTTCTCACAGAATTTCTCTGGCTGCTCCATGTACAACTCTTCCTCAAGATCACCGTGGAGGAATGTCGTCTTCACGTCCATTTGCTTGACCTCCAAGTCAAAACTGGCTGCCAATGTTAGCACCACTCGAATAGACGACTGCTTGACGATTGGCGAAAAGATCTCATTATAATCTACGCCTTTTCGCTGATTGTAGCCTTTAACTACCAACCTCGCTTTGTATCGAGGACGAGTAGCATCATCTGTTTGCTTCACTCTGAACACCCATTGATTCTTCAAAGCCTTCTTGCCCTTTGGCAACTATACCAGATCATAAGTAGAGTTGGCCTCCAAGGAACTCATCTCCTCTTGCATGGCCTCTATCCACTCCTGCATGTGTTCGTCTTCCAAAGACTTTACGAAACTTTCGGGTTCTTCACCGTCAGTCAGTAGTACACTCACCCGGTAAGTATCTCGTAGATGGTCGACAGTCTCTATCGCCCCTCCTGAATGGAACCACTGGTGCTAGCTGTATACCAACCGCCTCCTCCTCAGGAACTGCCTCATCAACATGCTCATCCTCCTGAAGATCACCCTGACCACCATCAGTAGGCTGATGATCAAGGTTGGGAGCAACTTCATGTACTGGCTCCCCCATAACTAAACTCTCTACAATGTCCTCTGGAAACTGCTCGAAGCGAAATGACTCTAACTTAGAAAAATCCTCAGTCTCAGAAGGCATCTCGGAATCCAGAGTGTTGGTCATGGTCTGATCCTCGACGAATACCACGTCCCTGCTTCTGTAGAGCTTTCTTCCCACTGGGTCGTAGAGTCTATAGCCAAACGCATCCCAACCGTAACCGACAAAGACGTACCGCCTCGTCTTCGGCTCAAGTTTGGATCTCTCGTCCTTCGGTACATACACGAAGGCCTTGCAACCAAACAATCGCAGGTGATTGTATGACGGATCTTTGTCGTACCATACTTTGTCAGGCACATCACCCTACAAAGGAGCACTAGGAGATAAATAAATAATATAAGCAGATGTGTAAAAAGCCTCACCCCAATAGTTGTCCGACAAGTTTGCTTCTGACAGCAAATACCGTACCCTCTCTATCAGCATCATGTTCATCCGCTCCGCTACACCATTGAGGTATCTTTGGCAGAGTCTTCCGGTGTCGTATCCCATGCTCTCTGCAGTATGCATCAAAGGGACCGATATATTCGCCGCCATTGTCCGATCGAACACATAGCAGCTTCTTGCCCGTTTTTTTTTCAACGGAGGCGTGAAACTCCTTGAAAGTGGGCAACACCTGATCCTTGGTCTTTAAGACATAGACCCAAATCTTCCTGAAACAATTATCAATAAAAGTTACAAAGTAAGAAGCACCATCAATAGATTTTACCTTCATAGGACCGTAGACATCCGAGTGAATCAACTCGAGTAACGCCGGCTTCCTTGAATTTGGGTGACTTTGGAAAGACACCATATTTTGCTTCCCTGCCAAACAGTGCGTGCACCTCTCTAGATTTGTAGACTTGAGTCCTAGAATCACCTTCCTGTTCACTAAGTACATCATCCCCTTCTCGCTGATGTGGCTGAGCCGTCTGCGCCATAACTCGGTAGATGCATCAGTAGTTGCGTTCACCTCTTGTGCCCCCTGTGCGCTCTCTTCCATATAGTAGAGTCCGGACCTCTTGCTTTCTTTGGCAATCACCATCGAACATCTGGAAAGCTTCCACTAACTGTTCCCAAAGAGATTGAAGAAACTCTCGTCATCCAACCTTCCAACCGACACCAGGTTGAAACAGATATCAGGGACATGACGAACATCTTTCAGAACAAGAACTGCACCCGTCTTTGTCCTCAAATGCACATATCCAATGGCAACTGCCTTCGACATATCTCAATTTCCCATCTTCAGCACTCCACGGTCGCTTGTTGTGTAAGTATCAAATAATGCCCTGTTGTGAGATATGTGCGCTGAAGCACATGAGTCCACCAACCAAGAGTTGTCATCGCAAGCGAGGTTAATAACTACATCATCACCTACAATGATCAAATCACCTCCATGTGTTGAGGCTGTCGATGTAGTGTTCTCACCCTGCTTTCCCTTATCTTCCTTCTTCTCTCTTTTACAAGCGAAACAGTTCCGCTTGATGTGGTCCTTCTTGCCATAATGATAACACTCCGAGTTCTCGTACCGACCCTTGGACCTTCCCCTGCTTTTGTCTCTGTCACCACCTGGACCCCTGCTTTTACCCCTTTCGCAGCTCGAAACAAGCGCCTCTGAGTGTGATATGGATGAAGTGGCCTGATAACGTCTCCGCATCTATTCATTTAGTACCCCGCTCTTGGCAAACTCCAGACTGACCACGCCTTCCGGAGTAGAAGTGATCATAGATACTCATACGGTCTTCCACGAGTCTAGCAATGTACATAGCAGCTATAGTCCCTGAACCTCGTCGTCGAACTTGACTACAATCGAGGATAGCTGGTCAACCACGCCCTGGAACTCACTCAAATGATCTGTAATGTGTAACGACCTGCTCCGCATCAATGCGGAGAGCCGATTCAAACGGCGCGAGTGCGACGACCCGACCCTGCCCGTTTTGCTCAGTGAGACGACTCGTTCAGGGCAAAGGATTCCAGACTTGGCCCTTCAAGAGTTCAGACTTAGACTTTCAAAGTCTCGCTCGGAGTATCGCTCGACCGAGACAAATCATCGCTAAGGTAGGTGGCTACAATGAACCTTTCTTTGTTTAGCCTGCACACTTAAAAATATGGTCGATACATGCTAGTCGCTAGATGAATCACCCATTTCATGCTAATAAAGAATACAATACACCTAGATAAGGAAATAAGCCCATCTTATATCTCTTTGCATAGAATATTAAAGTAGATCAGTTGAACAGAATAGTATGCTCGCTTTACAGTTCTTATAACCTCACCTTCGTAGTGTTATTTTGTTCCTTATATGTTCCTTCAAGTATATTGCTTCATATATCTTGACATGCTCGTCACATAGATATTGCCTCGATATAGAAGTACAACACAGATTATGGTTCACTTACCTGTGGTAGGAGGACTATCAAAATAGTCGTTTCAAGCCAAATGATAGAAAATATGGAAAGTCTTGGGGACCGTTGGGCCACCTAGGCAACTCCTAAAATGAGAGCTGAAATAAGTAGTAAAACATCAGCATAAACGGTGCATGGAAGAAAATACACCCGATCTTGAGGTCTCTGAACGAGTCTATGTATTCTCACTGTGTCAAGTAGTTATGTACATTCAAGGCCTTAAAATGTTGGATATAATAAAAGCTTAGTGTTGATCGTCAATGGTCATGGATAACCTGTGCACAGGCTTATGGTTCCTGCGGACGGTATGCTGGTCACACCGGGGCTGATCCGAACCGGTCAGGAATATTCAGATAGTTGTTTGCTTCGGACGGGAAGGCGTGTAGCGGGGCTCGCTACATGCGTTGCATTCCATTTCAGTGGCGAGAACATAACTTGTCCATGGTGGCTCGTCAGGTTATAAGACCAATTATGTATCATTAAGAATATTTCATACGTGGCGTCAACCCTCGTATGGGTTGTATGAACTTGTGGCCAATAACGGATGTATGGCGCACTATGCGTGCAGATCGTTAATTGGACCAAGTAATCTCAAGCTTTGAAACACATTTGAGTAGTCTGAGTATAACATGCCTGTGTAATATGAGTATAAGACATCTGAGTAATTTGTACGGCCTGAGTATAATGCATCTGCACAACCTAAGTCACAAATTAATATGAGTATCGTAATTTGTGTATATTGTGCACCTAATTTAGAAACACGCTCGTAGCATACAAGTGTTCGTTATGCGATCTTGGAATATATATATATATATATATATATATATATATATATATATATATATAGTCGTGCTCGGTTTAACTTGGTTGTATACTTGGACAGGGAAGGACAAATGGTAAGTATCGCTGTGTTTCCCGTATATCGCATGGCGAAGTGCCACATGAGTTAGGCTTTGTATCTTATGCCATAAAATTGATCCTAAGGCAAGACTAGAAAGATAACTTAATAGTTGGTGCACGGAACTAATATAACGTGTTGGATTTGTCAAGCGGGCGAGATGTCTCTCCACCAGTGCATTCATATACCCACCAGATTGCTTACAAGGTGCGGAAGAACCTCATTCGGTGCGGAATGTCCCCTCGTGCACGATAGGGCGTAGAGTTTGCTCTGGATCCTTGGAGTGTTGCGTCCGGAGCTGGAGCACATATACAGGATATAATGTTGCAATGTTGCATATGTATCATCCCAAGTTGTAAGCCACTTGTCACACCTTTATTGTTAGAGAGAGAGAGAGAGCTTCAGCGACTTGTAATCTCGGCCTAGCACCGCTTGTAACCTTATTCATTATCAATAAAGAGCTTATTTATGTATCATACTTATGTTTATTCTATGCTTTCGCTATATCGACTTGGTGAAGTAGTTATCAACGGCCGTTTTGGTATTTGCTTTGCTCAGGCGCAACTCCAGGCTCACGCGGCATCACATCCTGATGGAAATGATCGACCTGCGGGAGCGTTGGCCCGGTGATTCGTTCCTAGTGGGGACGACCAATTCCTGGCTTTACTTCCTTGGAGATCAGGACGTGACATATTGGTATCAGAGCATGTCTTTACTTCCTTGGACTTCATATTAATTCTCTCAGTTTTGAAAGCTCATTCGTGGATTACGTTATAGACGCTTTCTCTCAATGTTCCAACGGGATGTTCCATACAATGAGTCTAAATATTTTTGAAAGTGCATATGAATGATATGATTGCTTGTACGAAATTGTGGAGCGAAGGCTTTTGTGCCAACCTGTAGACTTCGTGGGGATAGACTCGTGTTAGAATCTACAAGTTATATGTGAACATGAATACCTATACGTGAACACCAAGCGGGTTAGTATGCGAGATAGAATTTTGTTCAGACAGTTATCTATGCACACAGCCTTCCGGCTAAGTTGTGTTGAGTATCGTGCACCTAGACCTTTTGGTGCGAGCACTTTGGAAGCGAGATTTGGGTATCGTTCGGATAAGAATAAAGTCGGACTTAGAATAAAAATCGATAGAGACGTTTTCGGAGTATCGCTAAGGCGAATAATGGGAATCGTGTTTGAATTTTGAGATATAGTTTGGATGGTTATTTGTAGCGATAAGTTACGATTCAAAACATAGTTTGTATGGAGGACTATAGATTAAGGTACATACGAGACTAAGATCGTCAAGGTAGCGAATAGGGATCGTGCTGGAGTCCTAAGGAACAAATTGGATATACGAGTGAACGATGCAAACGTGATTCAGGAGTTAATATGATAACTCGATTCCTGAGTGGTGTATGTGATAGTCTCAGGATCGAATAAGCAAATTGAGAATAAAATAAGTTATAAAGATTCATAGAGTATAGCTCGAACCCTGAGTGATGTATCGGTCGGCTTAGAAATATTCGAACGAATCATGGATTTTGGAGTACTAAACGAGTCTAGCAGCAAGCGACATAATTGTACGAAGCCTTAGTTTAAATATCGCCTATCAAGTAAGCGAATTCGAAGGAATCGTGAAAAATTTCATTCAAACAAGTTAGAATGTGTTGAACAAGTGATAAGACTTATATCGAATAGGGATGCAAGGTAATGAAAATCAATACCTTGGTCGAGAAAACTTAGTAAATCGTACGAGCGATTTTGAATTGAATCAAATGAATTGAAACTTAAGTTTAAAATGGAATAATCTAGGATGAGATCAGAGTATAATAATCTAGGATGAGATCAGAGTATAGCGCGATAGAAGATAGCGTGCATCAAAAATGTGGATTGAGTAAAATATCACTCGATAGAATTTTAGCCTGAGTATGAATGTTATGGTTTCAAATTGGATGACTAATACGATATCGACAAGTGGAAGATAGCAAGGATTGGTACAAGTTAAAAAATTCTTGGTTCATTGAATAAGTTAGGCGATAACGGATTTAATCTTAACTTGGACGAACGATCTAAAAGCTAGTTCGAAAGGTAACACTCGACATTGTGCCTAAATGAGAACGATTATCCCGCGGGAGCGTTGGCGTGGTAATTTTATGTCCGGCGGGGATGATCAAACTCGTGGGAACATGTTCGAAGATTTTATAAATGAACTCGATGAATGAAACGTAACAAAGTTGGATAGGCTTTGGCTTGAGGATATGAACTTATTTGTTTGAGGAATGTTAAAAGTAAACTACGGATTGATCAAACTGTAACATTGAAGTTGGATGATTTTGCTAGACGAATTATGATCATGACTTGAACGGACATGACTTAAAGGATATATATATATATATATATATATATATATATATATATATATATATATATATATATATATATATATATATATCTTGGATAGAGCGAAGTATAAACGATAAGGTGTCTGTTCGTTCGATGATAACCATAACGTTTGACGTTCTTCTCTTGTACGAGTGAAACTTCATGCTCGTACATGCGTCACGCTCGGATTAGGACGGTTATCTCGTGGGAGCATTGGCGTGGTAATTTCACGTCCAACGGGGATGATTAAACTTGCGGAAGACCGGAGCATGGTAATTAAAGGATCGTCTTGACTTGTGTTCAACACGATAAAACAAGTTTCAGGATACAAAGGTATCAAAGTATTTTGAGGAGGAGTTAGTCTAGAACATGGAGTAAGATATACTTGATGATTTCATGAACGGATACATAGATCGTGTTAGATGACTTAGAGTTTATGATTTATATGAAAGATGTAGAATGGGATCGTGACTTGGTAGTATAGACTTGGAAAAGAATAGATATGTGAATTCTATCGAACGTAATGGATGAGATAGACTATGCAAATCAATAGGTTTGACCTACGACGTGGATATATTGTAGATTTGATTGAACGAACGTGTCTTAGGAACGATTTTGCTAAACGGACCCGGATCCTATGCAAATGAACGTGTTGATGTGGATAGAACGATCTGTGCTCGATGTTTAAAATTTGAATAAAACGAGCTTGGATAGAATACCCCGTACGAAAGAACAATGGTTTGACCTTAGAAATTTGGGGCGAGTATCGAGCAATGGATTTGCTCGATAAGAATCGTGAACTTGTAATGTACCTATGACATTGCGAGCTGACCTAGCGAATAGGCAAACGACCCTATGCCAAGTGAAAGAATTGTAGTAACCGACTTTAGAGTATTGCTTGAACAAGCCATAGAACTGGGTCAGCAAGACTTAGAGTTAGGCTTGGGTCGATAAATGTACACTATGTTTAAACGTGAACGAAATAGATAATAAGACTTGGATGCTAGTCGGTTGATCGGATAGATCGTGCTTAACGATAGTGCAATACTTGGTTTATGTTAAATTAGAAATGACTTAGATTTTGATTAACTCCGTTGGAGGTATCATCGAGATTCGTAAGACGAGAACCCTTAAAATTTTCGTGAGTAGCTTGTCCGAATTCTCTATCGCTAAGTTTGGTTGAATGTATATATTTGAGGGACGCCTTGAACGTATGCAAGATTCAAGACTCAGTGATATGTAACTCGAGTGCAAAGACATCACTATTGCTAAGTTGATTGACATGCATATGTTAGAGGGATGCCTTGAATATGTGCACGATTTAGACTCGCGATATGCTGATCTCGAATACTAGTGCAAGTGAATATCTTAGATTCGCATGGAAGAGTATAACGAAGTGAATAAGTTTGACTCAGCCCTAGATCATTATTGAGACGGATTATAACATACTCCGCGTTAAGCGATATATGTTCCGCGCTAGGACGAATAAAGACCGAGTTAGAACTTGGATTGGATGATAGAGTCATTCAATGACACATACCCAGAATACACGCGACACAGAATGAGGAACGAGTAGAAAGTTGTGTTCAGAACGGATCTAATGATATAGATTGATATTCTTGAGATAGACTCGATAGATGCGATAGAATGATTAGCGCTCAGGAAGTCTCGAGGACGAGACTTATTTTGAGTGGTGTATAATGTAACGATCCGCTCCACATCAATGTGGAGAGCCGATTCAAACGGCATGAGTGCGACGACCCGACCCATTTTGCTCAGCGAGAAGACTCGTTCGAGGCTAAGGATTCCAGACTTGTCCCTTCTTGAGTTCAGACTTAGACTTTCAAAGGCTCGCTCGGAGTATCGCTCGACCGAGGTGAAACATCGCTAAGGTGGGTGGCTACGATGAACCTATCTTTGCTTAGCTGCACACTTAAAAATATGGTCGATGCATGCTAGTCGCTAGACGAATCACCCCTTCCATGCTAATAAAGAATATAACACACCTAGCTAAGGGAATAATCCCATCTTATATCTTTTTGTATAGAACATGGAAGTAGATCGGTTGAACATAATAGTATGCTCGCTTTACAGTTCTTATAACTTCACCTTCATAGTATTACTTTGTTCCTTATATGTTCCTTCAAATATATTTCTTCATATGTCGTGAAATGCTCGTCACATAGAAATTGCCTCGATATAGAAGCACGACACAGATTATGGTTCACTTACCTGTGGCAGAAAGACTATCAAAATAGTCGTTCCAAGCCAGATGATAGAAAATATAGAAAGTCTTTGGGATCGTTGGGCCGCCTAGGCAACTCCCAAAATGGGAGCTGAAATAAGTAGTAAAACATCAGCATAAACGGTGCATGAAAGGGAACACACTCGATCTTGAGGTCTCAGAACGAGTATATGTATTCGCACTGTGTCAAGTAGTTATGTACATTCAAGGCCTTAAAATGTTACATATAATAAAAGCTTAGTGTTGATCTTCAATAGTCATGGACAACCTGTGCACAGGCTTATGGTTCCTGCGGACGGTACGCTAGTCGCACCGGGGCTGATCCGAACCGGTCAGGAACATTCAGATAGTCGTTTGCTTTGGACGGAAAGGCTTGTAGAGGAGCTCGCTACCTGCGTTGCATTCCATTCCCGTGCCGAGACTATAACTTGTCAATGGCGACTCGTCAGGTCATAAGAGTAATTATGTATCATTAAGTATATTTCATACGTGGCGGCAACCCGCGTATGGGCTCGTATGAACTTATGAAAAATAACGGATGTACGGTGCACTATGCTCACAGATCGTTAATTGGACCAAGCAATATGAAGCTTTGAAACACATTTGAGTAGTCTGAGTATAACATGCCTATACAAGTATAACATGCATGTGTAATATAAGTATAAGACATCTGAGTAATCTGTACGGCCTGAGCATAACGCATATGTACAACCTAAGTCACAAAGTAATATGAGTATCGTAATTTGTGTATATCGTGCACCTAATTTAGAAACACGCTCGTAGCATACATGTGTTCGTTATGCGATATATATATATATATATATATATATATATATATATATATATATATATATATATATATATATATAGTCGTGCTCGGTTTAACTTGGTTGTATACTTGCACAGGGAAGGACAAATGGTAAGTTGGTAATTATCGTCGTATTTCCCGTATATCGCACGGCGCACTGTCACACGAGTTAGGCTTTGTATCTTATGCCATAAAATTGATTCTAAGGCAAGACTAGAAAGATAACTTAATAGTTGGTGCACGAAACTAATATAACGTGTTAAATTTGTCGAGCGGACGAGAAGCCTCCCCACTAGTGCATTCATGTACTGATAACCCACCAGATTGCATGTAGGGTACGGAAGAACCTCGTTCGGTGCGGAATGTCCCCTCGTGCGCGCTAGGGAGTAGAGTTCGCTTTGGAGCCTTGGAGTGTTGCGTCCGGAGCTGGAGCACATATACAGGACATAATGTTGGAACATCGCCTATGTATAATCCCAAGTTGTAAGCCTCTTGGCACGCCTTTATTGTTAGAGAGAGAGAGAGAGCTTGAGCGACTTGTAATCTCGAACTAGCGTCGCTTGTAACCTTATTCATTATCAATAAAGAGCTTGCTTATGTATCATACTTGTGTTTATTCTATGCTTCCGCTATATCGACTTGGTGAACTAGTTATCACATCTCGATGGAAACGATCGACTTGTGGGAGCGCTGGCACGGTGATTCTCGCAGCGGGGACGACCGATTCCTGCGGGAGATCGGGGCGTGACATAATGGATACCCCATCTTTGTACCGCAGACCCATCATCATCCGGATCAGGAATAATTTACTTACCTCGGTCTTCTTTGCATAAAAAGATACCAGCTTATCCCACAGTGTCCTCGTGTGCTCAATACTGGCAACGTGGTTGTACACGTTCTCGTTAATGAACTGTCTGATGTACCCACACACCTGTATATGTTCGAACTTTTAGTCCTCTTCAAATTTTTCACTGGGCCTCTCGGAAGCAAATACCGACAGATGCAGCTTCTTGACAAATAGCAAATCTTTTATCTTGCTCCTCCAGAATTGATAGTTGGTACCGTTCAGGTTGACCATGCGCACCGGCTTTGCGTCCATCTCTCATCCCTTTATGGACCCGTTCAGCTCAAGCGGAGAGCCGATTCAAACGGCGCAAGTACAACGACCGGACCCGCTTTGCTCAGCGAGAAGACTTACTTGAGACAAAGGATTTCAGACTTGGCCCTTCAGGAGTTCAGACTTAAACTTTCAAAGGTTCGCTCGGAGTATCGCTCGACCGAGGTGAATCATCGCTAAGGTGGGTGGCTACAATGAACCTGTCTTTGCTTAGCCCGCACACTTAAAATATAGACGACAGCTACTAGCCGCTAGGTGAATCACCCCTTGCATGCTAATAAAGAATACAACGCATCTAGATAAGGGAATAATTCTATCTTGTATTGCTTGTGTTAGAACATGAAAATAAAACTTGGCTTATAACATGGACCCTCGCATGCTACCTTAGCTTCGTGCAAGTAGACCCCGCTATGCCTCGAGTAGATCATTATATACTCTTCATAGTGCACTACTTCACTTGTTTATACTGCTCGCCTTATAGATTATGCTGCCCGATATGCCCATGTACGATTTCATTCCTCGCACGACCCCTTAGACCCGTGCTAACATAAAGGCTTATGTTCTAAATTAGACTATGCTGCAAGTTTCCTTATGCTTATGTTTCAATATTGTTTCAATGCTTGCCTGCTTACATTGTAACTTATACTCGTTTGCCTCGTTTTAATGCTTGTCACATAATTTATGCCATAATCGAGTAACACGATTCGTGTCTTGCATTCATCCAATTCACCGGAAGACTATCTAGTAGTCGTTACGTGCAAGTATAAACCTGAAAGTGTTCGGGACCGTTAGGTCGCCAGGCATCTCCGAACTAGGGGATTGCACCATATCAAGTTTAATTCTGAACGAGAATCTTGTCAAGTAAAGCAAGAATCACAGCTCGTGGAGCATACTCGTTCTGAACAAGAATCAAGAATTAACATATCGTGTCATGAATTCTGTGAATCTGAGACCCTAGACTTGTATGTCGCAGACAACTTGTGCACAAGGTATATTCAATCTGTTCCTGTGGACGGTCTACGGGACACTGGGACTGATACGATCCGGACGGAACATCTGTTAGTCTGTATGTTCGGGCAGGATAGCGTATAGCGTCTCGTGAACCATTCCTTCACGCCATTCTCGCTCTTAGACTAAGTAGTCGTCTATTCGGGCAGGATGGATATGACGCCTCGATCCTTGAGTCGCATACCATTCTCGCTCTTGACTACAACCCGTCCTTTATGGCTATGCCAGTGACTCCTGTTAATGTAGATAAGTCATCCTCACTTAGCAACAATCCGTGTGCGAGTCATTACATCACATTTGGAATCTAAAACACTTAAACGGATATGAGTATAAGACTTGTACATATTTGAACACTTGAACCTCTTCTGCAACACACCTGAGTACCTGTGTAACTCGTGCACCTGAAACAGAAATCGCTCGTAACACTCGTGTTTACTCATGCGATTTCCATGGATTTTCTTACATATATTTGTGCTTGGTTTAACTTGGTTTTATATCTGGATATTGAAGGAAGGATGGTAAGTTGGTAAGTCTCGCCGTGTTACTCTTATATCGCACGACGCACTGCCACACTAGTTAGGATTTACATCTTTGCCATGAAACTGATCTTAAGGCAAGACTAGAAAGACAACTTAATAGATGGTGCACGAAACCTATATAACGTGTTTGGATTTGTCGAGCGGGCGAGAAGCCTCCCCACCAGTGCATTCATGTACTGATAACCCACCAGATTGCTTGCATGGTGCGGAAGAACCTCGTTCGGTGCGGAAACCCCTTCGTGCGAGTTAAGGCATAGAATTCGCTCTGGAGCCTTGGAGCGTTGCTTCCGGAGCTGAATTGCATACATAAGACATAATGTTGGAACATCGCTAATGTATCATTTCCACAATTGTAGCCACTTGGCACGCTTTTATTGTTTCGAGAGAGAGGGCTTGAGCGACTTATAATCTCGACCTAGCGTCGCTTGTAATACTTGTACAATATTTCAAACGGTTAGCTATGCACACAGTCTTTCGGCTAAGTTGTGTTGAGTATCGCGCGCCAAGACCCTTTTTGGTGCAAGCTAGTTTGCGAGCGAGATTTGGAATATCGTTCAGATAAGAATAAGTCAGACTTAGAATGGAAACCGATAGAACATTATCAGATTATCACTAAGGTGAATATAGTAGATCGTTCTCGGATTTTGATAAATAGCTTGGACGGTATTTCGTGTCGGCAGATACAAATCAAATATGTTTTACTTGGATGACTATCAACAGGGATATATACGAGACTAAGAATTATCAAGGCGGCGCTTAGGTATCGTGTATGAATTCTAAGGAATGACTTGGTGAATATGCGAGCGAGTGATGCGAACACGATTGAAGATTTAATTGGATGACTTGATTCCTGAGTGGTATATGGATCATTTTGGAAATGTTCAAGCGAATTTATAGATCTCGTGTGATAGTTGGTTTGAACGATTGAGGATGTGTAAACAAAGTGATAAGGCTTATATAGAATATGGACACAAGGTAATGGAAATCAATATCTTGGTCGAGAAAACTTGGTGGAAACTAGACGGATCGTGCGGGCAATTTCAAATTGAATCAAACAGATTAAAACTTGAATAGGATATCGCTCGATAGAAGTTAGCCTGAGAATGGATATTGTGGTTTCGAATTAATAGACTTGACATGGTATCAATAATTGGAAGATAGCACGGATTGGTACAAGTAAAGGAATATTATGGTTCGATGAAAGAGATAAACGATAACGGATTCGATCTGGAGTTTGGAAGAACGATCTTGAATCAAGTTCGAAAGATAACCCTCAACAATCAAGTCCGACCGAGAACGATTATCCTGCGGGAGCACTAGCGTGGTGATTTTACGTCCAGCGGGGATGATCGAACTCACGGGAACATGTTCGATGATTATTCAAACGAACTTGATAAATGGAACGTATCGAAGGTGCACAGACTTCGGCTTGAATATTTGAACTTAGTTGTTTGAGGAATGCTAGAAGTAAGACTATATCGAACGGTAATATTAAAGTTGGACGATTTGGCTGGACGTATTATGATCACGACAGGAACGGATATTAGATGAACATGACTTAGTGGATAAACATATATAACTTGGATTGAGCAAAGTATACTAATAAGGTGTCTCGATCGTTTCGATGATAACCATAACATTTGACGTTCTTATCTTGTGCGAGCGTAACTACATGCTCGTACATGCGTCACGTCTGGATTAGAACGATTATCCAGCGGGAGGGTTGGCATGGTGATCTCACGTCCAGCGGGGATGATCGAACTTGCGGGAGACCGGAGCATGACAATCAAAGGATCATCATGACTTGTGGTTCAACGCGATAAGACGAGTTTGAGAATACAAGTGAATCATAAGTGTTTAAAGGATGAGTTAGTCTAGAACATGGAGTAAGACACGCTTGATGGTTTCGTGAGCGGATACGTGAATCGTGTTGGATGACTTGGAGTTATGATAGAGATCGAAGATTTATAATTTAATCATGACTTGGTGGTCTAGACTTAGAATGTGTAAGCACCCAGATTTTTAAATTTTTTTAAATATGAATTTTGGGATTTTTCTGTGATTTTTACTTAATTATTATAAAAGTCCTTCAGGGATTAATATTTTTATGTACTAAATTAAGTATTAAAATATTACAAAAATTATATTTTTGGGTATATAATTAATTATTGGATGTTGTATAATTTTTCTGGAATTTATTGGGCTCAAAAACTATTTTTAAATAGCTAAAAATCGTTGTTTTAATTAAACCAGACTTGAACCAAACCAAACCCAACCCAAACTGAACCCAACTAAACCCAACCTGTCCTAACGGGTCGAATCATGCACGTACCCGACCCGACCAGACCCGCTCCACTAACCCTCACCCCCACGATTCTACCCCCCCCGACTCTGCCGGCGCACGACCCGCCCCCGCTCCGCGGCCCATGACCCCACGACCCCCCACGACCCTCGCTCCGGCCTCCCCATAACCGCCTCCCCTCTATAAACCCCCTCCCGCGGCTTCTCCACCACTACCACCGCCATCACAGCTACCCCCCCGCTGCTCCGACCACCGACCGCTGCCTTGACCCAGACGACGACGACCCCGACCTCCGGCGACCTCCCCGACCCACCACGACCACCACCCTAGCAGCCCCAGCAGCCGCCACAGCCACAGCAACTGTCGCCGCCACCGCCGTGCCCCGCCGCGATCCGCCCTGTCACAAAATCAGTGAGGTACTCGTCTTCTAGCTTACGTATCTCCCTGTGCATTGATCCGTATTTCGTTCTGTCGAATCCTATGTGAAGATCACATGACCCTCTCGAACCCTGTGCAATTAGTTCGGGGTATCGCGTCCTGTGTCGGTCGCAAACCGCGAAGCAAAAACAGAAAAAATAACCCAAATTTCTGTAATTCAGAAACCGTCCCGAACTCACAAGTTCATGGCCGATTTACTCCCAACCTGTTTATTATTTTTAGATTCTGTTTGAGCAGTCAATTAGAAAATATAACCGAGATTAAAACCCTGTAATTAGTTTATTTTAATTCGTTGCATGTTGTGTTTTATTCGCTGGTGAAATCGACCAAAAACTTGGTTTTTAAAATCCGAATTCTCCCGAAACGGGGTGCGTCCCGCTAAACGTGACAACTTTGTCTTGTGCGAATTTTACTGAAAGGTGCGTATCGTCAATGCGGACGTGTGGGATTTCGCGGAAGTTGATTTAGATGTGCGTGCACACCAGAATCAACGCGTATCCGTCGAAATATCCCGTATCGGACCTGTTCTGAAACTCATTGTAACTTTGTGTGTGCTTGTCGTTTTGCAACGAAACTTACACCATTGGATTCGTAGCGTTACACTGGTCCTGTGATCCAAGTTTGGTTCGATTCTGAGAACGTTGGCAAAATCCCATATCGTGGGCCCTACGGCTCCACTTAACAAGCGATTTTATGATCGGCTCATCGGAATCCAGTTCTGGACATTCCGTTAGGTTCATATCATCATTCTGGACTTGTAGACGCTTAGTTTGACAAATTTAGAGAATTTTGTCTCTGGCACATTTTTCGGTGCGAAGTGGACCCCGCTTTGACCAGAAACTGTCAATTCTGCTCCTGTGTCCAAATTGGACTTATCGATAGGCAATCATAGCTATTTTATGTCTTCTGAGAGTGATGGTAATATTTGTTTCAGCATCCGGAGGTGTTTCTGAAGATTCCACATACACCGGAGCAACTAAAGGAGTTCAAACCCTAGGCAAGTGTACCTTGCCAACTTGCAGTAGTTACTGTTACATTATTTGCTTGAGTTCTTTCTATATATATATATACTCTTGAGATGCATATATTCAACCTAGGACCGTGAGACTTTGCTTAACGTCCGAATAATATTCGGGTGTCGACACCGTACGCGGAGTCGTGTAACGTCACCTAGAGAGTTGTTATCTCGATCCTATATTTTCGTGCTTGCTTTATCAAGTATGTCATACCATAGGATACTTGACACTATTCATGAAACAGAATCTTTTCTAAGTTATTCATGGTGATTATGTATAGGCTTACAGGATTCGTGACATAGATCTTGCATATACATAGATATTATTATGACTCGCTGTACAAGCTAAAGGTCATGATCTTGCATGTTATGGACATAAGACGTGAGGTTACATTGGGTGGGGAGAGCTTTACCATACTAAAGGCTGATTATGTTATATATATATATAAATATTCTGGAGGTGCCTTAGACTCTGACAAGAGCTTTGGCACATGTACTGGCCCTTCGAGATAATAAATGCTGCTATGGGTTTCCCCAATACAGAGCCTATAGTAGTTTCAGCCTTAGTATGATTAATGCTCTCATTTGCATATCACATAGCTGGTTACATAGTTTGCCCTGTGGATATTTATTTATCATATACTGCATTTATTTGGCTTGAGTTATTCTTATACCTTGCTATGTCCCCTGAGGACCTGGATCCGGATTATGTCCCCAGGTATAACAGAGGAGATTTACCCCGAGGTATACAGGACAGGAGCAGACACTGGAGCAGTACCAGCACCAGAGGACGAGGTGATGCCAGAGGATTTCTCCTGAGTATTTTATTATATACTCAGTCATTTCTGTTTCTAGTTTCTCTATTTCCTGTCTCTTGGATTATTGTACTAAACTTATTATCGGGTTGTTCCCCGAGATATGTTATTGAGACTTGTTATTGGATTATATTTCTGAGTTTGATTATTCTAGCATTTGATTTGTGATTTACCTCCTGTGGATGAGATTATAATTAGACTGTGACCTGTATCGTAGACCTTTATAATTATTTTACAGCTTAAGTACGCTCTAACAGGTCCATTAAATTGGGTTTGCCCATTGGAGTGTGTTGTTGGCCATTGCCACGTGGCTAGTCCCTCAGTATTTTTGGACTAGGGCATGACAGAATGGATATATGGGTTCTATCAAACATGTTTGAGGAGATAGACTATACGAATTGCTAGGCTTGACATGCATCATGAATATATCATGGATTTGATTGAACGGACTCGGACACTGTACAAGTGAACGTGTTAATGTGAGTAGGATGATATGTGCTCGATGTTTAAAAATCTGAGTGAAACGAGCTTGGATAAAATACCCCGTGCAAATGAACAATGGTTTGACCTTAGTTATTAGGACGAGCATCATGCGACAAATTTGCACGATGAGTCATGAACATGAACTGTACCTATGACCTTGTGAGCTGACCTAGTAATTAGGCAGACGACCTTGTGCCAAGTGAAAGAACTTGTGTAAGAGACCGACTTTGGAGTATTGCTTGAGCAAGCCATAGAACTGGGGCAACGAGACTTAGAGTTAGACTTGGATCGGTAAGTGTGTGCTATGTTTGACACGAATGGAATGGACGATAGGACATGGACGCTAGTCGGTAGATCAGATAGATCGTGCTTGACGGTAGTGCAATGCTTGAATTGAGTGGGTTTTGGAAAATGACTTAGATGTTGATTGACCCTGTTGGAGGTATCAGTGTGATTCGTAAGACGAGAACCCTTGAGATTTTTGCAAGTAGATTGTCCGATTTTGCAATTGCTAAGTTTGGTTGAATGCATATGTTTAAGGGATGCCTTGAACGTGTGCACTATCCAAGACTCAGTGATATGTTGAACTCGAGTGCAAAGACTTCACTATTGCTAAGTTGGTTGACATGCATGTGTTTGAGGGACGTTTTGAATATGTGCACGATCCAGACTCGCAATTTGCTGATCTCGAATCCTAGTGCAAGTGAATATGTTAGATTCGCATGGACGAGTATGACAATTTGGATAAGTTTGCCTCAGCCTTAGATCGTCATTCATGACGGATTATAACGTACCCCGCATTCAGCGATATGTTCCGCGCTAAGGCGCAGTAGAGACCAGTCAGAGCTTGGATAGAATGATAGAGTCATCCAATGAGACAGACCCAGCATGCACGCGATACTGATTGTTATGCTTGAGATATATTCGATAGTATACGATAGAACGATTTGCGCTCAGGAAGTCTCGAGGACGAGACTTGTTCTGAGTGGTGTATAATGTAACGAACCGTTCCGCTCAAGCGGAGAGCTGATTCAAATGGCGCAAGTACAATGACCAGACCCGCTTTGTTCAGCGAGAAGACTTGCTTGAGGCAAATGATTTCAGACTTGGTCCTTCAGGAGTTCAGACTTAGACTTTCAAAAGCTCGCTCGGAGTATCGCTCGACCGAGGTGAATCATCGCTAAGGTGGGTGGCTACGATGAACCTGTCTTTGCTTAGCCTGCACACTTAAAATATGGACGATACATGCTAGTCGCTAGGTAAGTCACCCCTTGTATGCTAATAAAGAATACAACACATCTAGCTAAGAAAATAATTCCATCTTATATTGCTAGTGTTAGGATATGAAAATAAAACTTGACTTATAACATGGACCCTCGCATGCTACCTTAGCTTCGTGCAAGTAGACCCCGCTATGCCTCGAGTAGATCATCATATACTCTTCGTAGTGCACTGCTTCACTTGTTTACGCTGCTCGCCTTATAGATTATGTGGCCTGATATGCCCCTGTATGGTTTCACTCCTCGCACGACCCCTTAGACCCGAGCTAACATAAAGGCTTATGTTCTAAAGTAGACTATGTCGCAAGTTTTTTTATGCTTATATTTCAACACTGTTTCAATGCTTGCCTGCTTACATTGTAACTTGTACTCATTTGCCTCGTTTTAATGCTTGTCACATAATTTATGCCATAATCGAGTAACACGATTCGTGTCTTGCATTCATCCAATTCACCAAAAAACTATCTAATAGTCGTTCCGTGCAAGTATAACCCTGAAAGTGTTCGGAAACGTTAGGTCGCCAAGGCATCTCGGAACTAGGGGATTGCACCATGTCAAGTTTTACTCTGAACGAGAATCATGTCAAGTAAAGTAAGAATCACAGCTCGTGGAGCATACTCGTTCTGAACAAGAATCAAGAATTAACATATCGTGTCATGAATTCTGTGAATCTGAGACCCTAAACTTGCATGTCGCGGACAATTTGTGCATAAAGTATATTCAATATGTTCCTGCGGACAGTCTCCGGGGCACTGGGGCCTATCGGGACAGAACATATGTTAGTCTGTATGTTCGGGCAGGATGTCGTGTAGAGCCTCGTGAACCTTTTTTTACGCCATTCTCGCTCTTGGACTAAGTAATCGTCTGTTCGGGCAAGATGGATTTGACGTCTCGTTCCTTGAGTCGCATACCATTCTCGCTCTTGACTACAACCCATCCTTTATGGCTATGCCAGCGATTCATGTTCATATACATAAGTCATCCTCGCTTAGCGGCAATCCGCATGCGAGTCATTGCATCACATCTGGAATCTGAAACACTTAAACGGATATAACTATAAGACTTGTACATATTTGAACACTTGAACCTCTTCTGCAACACACCTGAGTACTCGTGTAACTCGTGCACCTGAAATAGAAATCGCTCGTAACACTCGTCTTTTCTCATGCGATTTCTATGGATTTTCTTACATATATTCGTGCTTGGTTTAACTTGGTTTTATCTCTGGACAGGGAGGGATGGATGGTAAGTTGGTAAGTCTCGCCGTATTACTCTTATATTGCTCGGCGCACTGCCACACGAGTTAGGCTTTACATCTTTGTCATGAAACTGATCCTAAAACAAGACTAGAAAGATAACTTAATAGATGGTGCATGAAATCTATATAATGTGTTTGGATTTGTCGAGCGGGCGAGAAGCCTCCCCACCAGTGGGTTCATGTACTGATAACTCACCAGAATGCTTGCAGGGTGCGGGAGAACCTCGTTCCGTATGAAACCTATTCGTGCGAGCTAAGGCATAGAGTTCGCTCTGGAGCCTTGGAGCGTTGCGTCTGGTGCTGAATTGCATATACAAGACATAATGTTGGAACATCGCCTATGTATCATTTTCACAATTGTAGCCACTTGGCACGCTTTTATTGTTTCGGGAGAGAGGGCTTAAGCGACTTGTAATCTCGGCCTAGCGCCGCTTGTAATACTTGTGCAATATCAATAAAGTTCTTGTTGTACTTCTATACTTGTGTTATTCACTGCTTCTGCTATTGACGACTCTGTGAACTTGTTACCAATCGCATGTTCGTTTCTTTTCCGCCGCATTCGGACTAACTGTGCGACTCTGTGGCTTAGTCATTTTACCGCATGTTCGGATCATGGCCTTACACGGACGCAGCTTATGCTCGTGCGACATCACGTCCAGATGAGAATGATCATCCTGGCGGGGTGATTCGCACCTAGCGGGGACGGTTGATTCCTACGGGAGATCGGGATATGAAACTCCCTGGTTTGCCTGTCAACTCCTGACACCCTTCTGAAATTTCAGAACCTGGCTCTGATACCACACTGTTGGGAACGAAACGTGAAAACCGTTCCCCAAACCAAAGAGTACCTGCGAAAGAACCGAGCAAAATGCATAAACAAAAAAAAAATCAAACACAAATCGCAGACAGAGATTTTTATGTAAAAATCCAGATGAAAAAAATCACGGGACGATCGGAGTCCAACCCTGAAGAACCTCCACTAATGGAATAAAGAGAATACACCCTCTACAAGCTCCTCATCGATTCAACACGGATCACCACAACTCTTTAGAACAGAAAATAGATTACAACCACGAAAAAAAAAGACAATAAAAAATATTCCAAATTGATACCACACGTTGGAAGCGAAACGCGAAAACCGTTCCCAAAACCAGATAGTACCTGGGAGAGAACCAAGTAAAACGCACAAAGCAAAAAATATCAAACACAAATCGCAGACACAAAAATTTTTACGTGAAAAATCCAGCTGGAAAAAATCAGGTGACGATCGGAGTCCAACCCTGAAGAACCTCCACTAATGGAATAAAGAGAATACACCCTCTACAAGCTCCGCACCGATCCAACATGGATCACCGTAACTCTTTGAAACAGAAAATAGATTACAACCACGAAGAAAAAAGACAATAAAAAATACTCCAAATTGATCTACTTCTCTGAAACAGCCTTCAATCCTTCAATCTCTCTTATTTTTTTCTCATATTGTTTTATATTGCATGAGCCTTTATATAAACCCTTGCATGAATTAAGGTTACCATATGAAAATCTATATATGAAAGCCAAATATTTATGAAAATCCAATTACATTTAATCATGTATTTTATGAAAATCAAATCATAAATTAGTTCACCATAAATTAGAAATCCAATTATATGGAAAGTTAATATATGAAAGATCAAATCATAAATATATAATTAAAGTCAAAGATAAAAATCAAATATAATATTTGCTTACCATAAATGTTCCAATACACGACACTCGATGCACTTTTCGAACTTTTCCGACACACGGATGACGCTAGTCGCACTCCGGGATATTCTACACATAGGTTGGGAACCCCACCCACTGCAACACATTAGTGGTTGTTTAAAATATAAAATATTTAAAATACCCAAAATATTTCCTCCCCTCCACCCCCCCCCCCCCCCATTTTTTTTTATAGATATAGTTGTCATTTCATGCCAAATTTAACTTCTGTTAACGACGAAAACTAAATTGGGTGTAAAGTAAGCCAAAATTAAAAAAAGACAGAGTTTTTTTAAGCAAAGATAAATTTTCGCAAAAAATGATAATCTTATGAGAAATTGTTTGCACTTTATCCGGTATATCTTTAACATTTGTCAACTCTTATTCAGTTTCATTGAACCATTCTTTAATGAAGTGGGAAAAGGCTCACCCTCTCACGTTTTTTAAAAGAACATACTCGAATTTATTGAGGTGTCATAAGGACGAGAAATTCGAATAGTCTTGGACAAACTTTTAATTTTTGGAGTAATGGGCTAGCTTTTAATTTTTGGAGTAATGGGCTACTATATGTGGGTTGGATAGTTGGGCTCAATTTTAATAAGCTTGGACTAAACTGTGATATAGACGGGAGAGTGGACTAATGTCGTATGAAAAATATAATTTAAAAAAAATTTGGTTGGACTTGAGCCCTCTTTAGTCCTTATATAGCTTGCCCTTGGGTATCAGGATATACTACAGGATGCCCTAGGTTTCAACCGTAACTTAAAAATGATATTAAATTATACTCTGCACGGAACTGAATTAAATCATGATATATTATAGGTGTCAATTTTTTCCATTTCTCTTTCGAATTCAATTGGCTCTTGTGGTCAGTAAGAAGAGATATATCCTCCATTGCTAGAAGGACAGTCTCGGAATCAAATCGTAGAAAAGATATGGGACGGTGGACCCAAATGACATGTAACGCAACGTGTGCAAAATCCCGTGCGTATCGCCAAACATCTCAACAAAAAAACCCCACCCTTCCCCCACTCTCTCCCTTCCCCCCCCCCCCCTCTCTCTCTCTCTCTCTCTCTCTATATATATATATATATATATATATATATATATATATATATATTCGAAGAAGGTACATGTCACGCCCCGATCTCCCGCAGGCAAATCGGTCGTTTCCGCTATGCGAGAATCACCGCGCCAGCGCTCCCGCGGAACGATCGCTTTGAGCCATCCGGGCGTGATGCCGCACGAGCGTGATCCACGCCCGTGCAAGGCTGTGGTTCATTGGCTGGCGGTAAGAGTTCTAAGCCACAGAGTCGCACAGATTGTCCGAGTGCAGCGGAGTCATGAACGCGTAGGCGATCGGTAACAAGTTCACTGAGTCGACAATATAGTGGAAGCATTGAAACACAAGTTGAAGTAAAGCAACTCTTTATTGATATAAACATGTGTTACAGGCGGCGTATAGCCGAGATTACAAGTCGCTCAAGCCTCTCTCTCTGAAACAGTAAAAGCGTGCCAAGTGGCTACAATTGTGGAATGATTGTACACGCGATGTTCAGGCGATGTTCACAACATTATGTCTTGTATATGTGCTTTCGTTCCGGACGCGCCGTTGCTTCGGAGTGATCTTAGCACGCACGAAGGAGGCAGCCGCACCGAATGAGGTTCTCCCGTACCCTGCATACAAACTGGTGGATTATCAGTACATTGAATGCACTGGTGGGGAAGCTACTCGCCCGCTCGACAAATCCAAACACGTAATACAGGTTCCGTACACAACTATTAAGTTGTCTTTCTAGTTGCCTTAGGATCAGTTTCATGCAAATATTGAATAGCCTAACCGTGTGGCAGTGCGCCGTGCAACATGAGAGGAAACACAGCGAGACTTACCAACTTACCTTTTTACCTTCCCTGTCCAAGGTAAACATTGTAAACTCAAGCACGGGCATGTATAAACATTTAGGGGCAATAACATATGCAAACACGATGAGTCGTTTTATCATGATCGTTCAGGTGTTCAATTGTTTCTTGATGCGATGCAATGACTCGCACGCGGATAGCCGCTAAGCGAGGATGACTTATCTATATGAACGTTAGTCGCTGGCATAGCCATAAAGGACCGTTTATAGTCTTTGAACAAGGATGGTATGCAACGAAGCACGTGAGGCGCTACACGCCATCCTGTCCGCACGTGAGACTATCGTGCAGTTCCATCCGGATCGGAACGATCCCAGTGCCCCGGTGACCGCCCGTGGAACCGAATGACCTTGTTTCCAAGTTGTCCGCGACATGCAGGTCAGGGTCAGTTTCAAATCCACAACTTGAATGATAATCCATGATTCGTGATCTGAACGAGCATTTGCTCCAAGAGCTGAGATTCGTTCGTTACATGACGTGATTCTCGTTTAGATATAAACTTGATGTGATTATCATTCAGTTGTCACGTTATAGGATTCACGTTCAGTATTCATTATCCTGATGCGTGCCCCTGGTTCGGGGATTGCCTTGGAGACCCACCGGTCCCGGATACTTGCAGGTTCATTCAGGCACGGAACGACTACGTAGTAGTCTTCCGGGGTTTGGATGAAAACATGGCAACATACAAGCAGACAAGCATGCGTTTCTAAGGAACATAAGTAAACACGTTTGCTCGGACCCGAAGGTAAGCCGAGAGATGAAACCGTTAGGGACTTAGCATGCGAGGGTCTGAATACATGCAGTATTTCAATTTCCATGTTCTAGCATAAGCAATACAAGTTGGGATTATTCCCTTAGCTAGGTGCGTTGGATTCATTAGTATGCAGGGGGTGATTCACCTAGCGACTAGCATGTATCATTCCAGATTTTATGTGTGCTGGCTAAGCAAAGACAAGTTCACCGTAGTCACCCACCTTAGCGATGATTCGCCTCAGTAGAGCGATACGTCAAGCGAGCCTCTGAAAGCCTAAGCCGGATTCCTGTAGGGACAAGTCTGGATATCCTTTGCTTCTCGTTTGAGGCAAAGCGGGTCGGGACAGTTGCACTTTTGCCGTTTGAGTCGGCAGTCCGCTGGAACGGAACGGGGTGTTACATCCTACCCAACTCAGAAAAAGTCTCGTCCTCGAGACTTACTGAGGACAAGTAGTAATCTAGGGCTGAGGCAATCCTAAACAAGTCGTTGCACTTGTTCATTTGGATATTCACTTGCACAAGCATCGAGATCGGCATATCGCTTAGTCTGGATCGTGCGCACTTTCGAAATGCATTTCTAGCGTGAGCACGTCAACCAGCTTAGTGATAGCGAAGTCTTAGCACTCGAGTTTCACCTTTTCTTAAGTCTTGGATGGTGCACTAGTTCAAGGCGTCCCTCGAATATATGCATTCAACCAAACTTAGAGTTAGTGAAATCGGACAAGCTACTAGCGATACTCTCAAGGGTTCGCACAGGTTGGCACAAAGGCCACTCACAGCACACAATCATACAAGCAAGCATATCATTACATTCAAAACGCATTTTGAAAGTATTTAGACTTATTGTTGGAACATCCCATCGAGGCATATCGCTTATATATATATATATATATATATATATATATATATATATATATATATATATATATATATATATATATTCGAAGAAGGTAAATTTTATTCAGGTCCCATCGAGAGGCTACAACTCAGTCCGAAGGCATACAACAAATCCAGTCCGGATGTCGATATATACAATTCCGAGCCAGAAGGCCATCCCAGCCCGAAGGCTACATCCCGACCCGAAGGCCAGCCCAGCCCGAAGGCTACATCCCGGAAGGCACCACAGGCCAGAAGGCCTCATCCGGCCCGAAGGCCTCATGCAGCCGCACCGCACCAGCTCAGCACTACCACTTTGCATCGCATCTGCGCACCACCCGGATCAAACCGTATCGCATACCGCACCTGCACTGAACCCACCACCAGCCCACCACTTAATTCTCCTAAAGAAAAATTAAATGGCTCCTGGGAAGCTCGAACCCACCCGCAACATCCTGGGTAGTATGCATCGGTCTTAACCGCTAGGCTAGACGTCACTTGCTATATATATATATATATATATATATATATATATATATATATAATTTTTAAAAAGTAAAAAAAAAAATTTAATACTAACTTTAAAATAAAAATAATGTCATATTTGTGTCTATCCGCACAATAAAATAATAAATATGGGCAAATATATATATATATATATATATATATATATATATATATATATATATATATGTGTGTGTGTGTGTGTGTGTGTGTGTGTGTGTGTGTGTGTGTGTTTTTCATATTAAAATAATGAATGTCATATTTGTGTCTATCCACACAATACTGCACCTGCATTATTTTAATATAAAACATATATATATATATATATATATATATATATATATATATAACTTATCGGATGGTTTCATATTAAAATAATGAATATATATTAAAATTATGTCATATTCCCATCTGTCCACACAATACAATAATAAATTTGAAGTTGCAAAGGAGCACGAGGTCGAGCTGCCAGAGCAAGTGCAGGCGAGCGGAGTGAGGCGAAGTGAGGCGACCAAAGGGAGGGCGTGAGGAAGGAAGGAAGCGGCATATATATATAACTTATCGGATGGTTTCATATTAAAATAATGAATATATATTAAAATTATGTCATATTCCCATCTGTCCACACAATACAATAATAAATTTGAAATATATATATATATATATATATACTGACCATTTTTTAATCTTATCCATTCAATTTCAACCCGATCTATATAACATAGGTGGTTCCATAATATAAAATCATCCGGATAGTTCTAGAACATTATATATATATATATATATATATATAAAAGAAACATGCTAGAGGATTGCAACTAAATTTGTTCTTTACTATTTTATGTTAAAGTCTATGCCACTAAATCAGATTGTGGATTAAATATGAGCTCGGTGATATCCCATGACAATATTCTTCCAAGTAAAGAATACTACAAATCCAAAAGAATCACCAGTGCAAATTGGTCCACCAAGAAAGGGAGAAAAAGGTATAATAATCCAAAGGGATAACCAAAAAGTGAAAGGAATTCATGGATTTTATTACAAGAGATAACCCTCAGGAATTCCACTTTCTTCTGCACTTTATTAGGAGGAGAGAGAACCCTTGGGCCTTAGTTTAAAAAAAAAAAAAAAAAATTTAATTTCTTGTTTTTTTATTTCTTTGAAAAAGTATAATTTCTATGGATTTTTCTTTTCACTGTTTAAAAATAACAAAAGAATTGGAAAGGAAAGTTAATACTTAAAGATGAAAAAGTAAGTCCTTAGGTGGGTGGAGGGAACCACTTTCTCTCATATTTTTTTTTCTAAATTACTATCATTTCCTACTACATTCATTTGGCATCCAAAACATAAGAAATAAATAATTTTTCTTTCCTAATACCATAATTCCGTGAACGAAATGAGACCAAGTACTTTCCCAACTGCTGCAGAATTTTGACTTTAGGTCCCACTTTGAGTGACCCCACCTTGAAAAATATGCTATTGTCATTTTCATCTAATCTAAAGCAACTCTAGAAGTGGTATGGCGTACATCTACAACAATTTGACATATGACAACCTTTGAATGGGAGGATAAACATCCACCATAAGTTTGGTAGGTAAACAAAAATTGACTCTATTAGGTATATACCATATGACTATACACAACAACACATCATGATTTTAAATTCAGAAAATTTACTTTAGCAAAATAAATTTATATTAAATTTATGCAAACGAAACAAGTTTGGATAATTTTAAAATAGAGACAGAGTCCGCCAACAGTGTTGGCGAAAAATAAAAAAAAACGAACACGTAGTCAAAAAAGTCAAAAGTGGATCCCACAAGTCCAAATTCCGCCAACACAGTGGGACCCGCGGGTTGGTTTGGGTGGTTGGATTTTGTTTGTTTGGTTTATTTTATTAGTTTGTTTTAATTAGTTATTATGTTTTGATTTTTTTTTTTTAGTTTAGTTTTGGAATTTGATTTAAGAAAATATATTTTAACGAAATAAAATTAAAATAAATTAGTTGTAAAGAAAAATTTAGAAATATTTTTTTTCGAAAATTTACATCCAGAGCATCAAAATTTGTATAAATTCCATCTAAAGCATCAAAGTTTAAAAAATTACGAAAAAATATCAAAATGTCCTTTGGGACGTTTATATTTTTTAATGTTATATTCATATCGTTAATTTTTTCGTCGTTAACAGACGTTAAAAAATTTAATAAAAAAAATCTGCCGTAAGAATATTACGTCTGCCGTCGAGCAGACTTCGAGCAGCCATAAATATTTGTTTTGAAATCGTTTTTCGTTAAACAATAAGTCGATTTGTATGTTTTCGACGAGAGTAACACAAATCGTGTAGAAATTTTTTTTATCTGAAACAAGACACATGTTACAGGCAAAAATATATATTTTAAAACGTTAAAGTATCATACCTTTTTTGACTGAGAGATCGAAACAAGGTCCAGTTTGTGCCAAAATGATCGTATCAAAAAGTACTACAAGATAAATCGTTTCACCGTTTGACGGACTTCTCAAATTTTTAGAATCGCAAAAAAACGATGTTCTGACCTCCAAATTTTACTTTCGGTCATTTTATTTTTGAATATTTAAATTTTACTCTAGCGAAATAAATTTATATTGGATGTAGGGGACCACGGATTTAAAACGATGTTTCGACCTCCCCAAAAAAAAATTTAACGAGACTTTTTTTAATTAATTGTTTTATGTCCACTATCAAAAAAATAATAAAACAAGTAAAAAAACCAAAATAAAACTAAATAAATTTAAATTAATTATTTTCGTTAAAATAATTTTTCTTAAATCTAATTACAAAACAAAACAAAATAAATAAAATCAAAACATAATTAATTAAAACAAACTAATAAAACAAACCGAGCCAACCAAAGCAAACCAACCAAACCATACAAAACCACCAACCGAACCCGTGGGCCTTCCAAACCCAATTTTCGCCAACTGTGTTGGCTGAAATTAGCCTCCCACCAATTTCAGCCAACAGTGTTGACAAAAATTGGCTTGTGAGGTCCACTTTTATTTTTTTTTATTTTTTTTCCTGTCTACGTGTTTTTTTTTTCCGCCAACACTGTTGGCGGACTCTGTCTCTATTTTAAAAATACCCAAACTTGTTTCGTTTACATAAATTTAATATAAATTTAATATAAATTTATTTTGCTACAGTAAATTTTCTGTTTTAAATTACTTCCTAATGTTCATAATAACAAACAATTCCATGTAGACATCAAGGTTAGGTAAACAACGTACAAGGAAACATAAGGCCCCCACATTTTAACATCAAGACGAAATTGTGAAAGAGAAATACCAACAAATGTCTTTAACATTCGAAAGAGATCAGATGGCAATCAATCCAGACTAGTCATAGTCATCTCCATTGGATCGTTCTAGAATATAATAATTCAACAATAAGTGGGAGAGCTTAAGCAAGTACTTCCAACAAAAGAACATTAAAATGATCAGAAAATTGCGTATAAAATATTGAAACTTTACAAAATTGCGTTTAGAATATTAAATTTGTTGCAAATTACGATGAGGGCATCCAAACGTTCTTAAAAAGAACGTTTTTGAACAATCGTCCAAAAACGCTCCTTTAGACTATATCCTCCGGAACCGTTTTTGAGCAAATTGTGTATTACTAAATTCTCCACCGGTTTTGTTAATCGTTAATTGTTATTTAAACCGGTGGAAAATTTAATAATACACAATTTGCTTAAAAACGTCCTTAAAAATGACATTTTTAGGCAATTGTTCAAAAACGTTATTTTTACGGACGTTTGGATGCTCACCTCGCAATTTGCGAAACTTCAATGCTCTAGACACAATTTTGTAAACTTCCAATACTTTATACGTAATTTTCTGTAAAATGATTCCTGAATAGTAAGTATATCTCAATCATGTAACTAACAGATGCTAACTATATCAAATAAACCTTATGGATGCTAACTATATCAAATAAACCTTATGGATGCTACTTGCAATAAGTATACACATCTAATAGGCAAATCTAGTTTTCCAAATAAGAGCGCGCCGAAAAATGACAAATATTAAGCTCACTAAGACTACTGAGATAATCATAAGTAGAGTTTACATAAAAGATTACAACAATGAAAAGAGGGGGAAAATAAAATAAAATCACCTATCATGATTCTGGCTCAGGGCCTGATTCTCTTCATCCCGGGCCTTTCATCAGACCTGAAGGAGGAGTCTCCATCAGAGGAAGCCTCCATGGACTTGGAGAAGGAGGTGGAGAGGTCCGAATAGAGATCGACAACCCTCCTAATGTTGTTGTTGAGCTCTCTGATGAGTCGGACATTCCGGCTAAGGTTTTCAGGAACCTTGGACTCGTGGTTCTGGTTTATCTCATTGATCAATAACCTGTTCTGGTCTAAGATGCTCTGGACTTGAACAAAGCTCTTCTGGAAGTTTTGGAGGACTTTAGTGTCCACTTGGGGTGATCCGTTAAGGCCAGAAAAGGTTTCTCCCTCCATATATAGCTATTATACGCCTTTTCCAACTTTGAATCCTATATCAATTGGAGTTAAAGCAGCCAGACCTGTACACAATCAGAGGAAAAGTATGAAAAGTGAAAGAGGAGGTGTAGAAGCAAAGAAGGAAAAGGGAGGGCAGGGGATTTAAACGAGTTAATAAACTCAATTAAAATATAGAATCATAGATGAAGGATAAAGAATGTAGAATAGATTTGGAAACTTTAATAGACACCAAGAGAAGTAACATACGTACAGCATCGGCAGTAGAACGTTGTCTAAACCTCAATGGAATCATACTAATACAACTAGTTCTATCAAAAAGAAAAAGTTGAATTTCTACAAGAGAGAAGATAAACCAATGCACACGCATACCAAGTTTCCTTAGGGGTGGTTTAAAGAAAGAGAAAGGGTTAGGTTGCCAAAGAAATCATGCTGCCATATCCCCTAGACGTGCATATTTACTTACGAATCGGTCTGACAGATGTCAGGTATTAAAGGAGGGACGTGGTAGCCAACCGGAATATTGGAATGGGATTCATTCTACTTGGAAAACCTAATTGTTTTTGTAAGGAAAATGGTAAAACTTTAGAAGCCAATATACAATGCTTTTTGGAGAAATGTCATGTGTTTCTAAATCATAGTTTGCAGTATTGGCCGATACTGATCCGATACGGCCGATACCGATACGATTTGGCATGTCCTGATCCAATACCAGCCGATACTGATACTAAGCAATACCGACATTGGGAGTCTCTTTTTCGGTCAATTCGATAAAAAATATTGAACGAAAAAGACCAATCAACATAGATGAAAAAGAATAACAAGGTTGTAAAAACATGTAAAGAGAAAACTTATTTATCGTAGGTAAATCAATCGGGAAGGGTGACTACTATTTCATTCGATTCCCAAATTACTAACAAACAACACAGAAAATACTTAAAATTATGCCAAAATGTATAAAATAGTTTTTTCACTTTTCTAAAATTTTAATAAATTATTAAAAATTACTAGCTTTCTGATATCAAAAAATTCGATACTCTTGATCCGAAACCGTCGATACCGAAACTCATAGGAAGTGTTCAATACCAACGCTGATACTGATACTGCAAACCTTGTCCTAAATGCGTTTGGAAACACATCCCATCAGTCTCTAAGGCACACGAGGATATACAAGCAGTCCTAGAATATATATGTAGTACATTGGAATTGAGACAAACAAGAAAATATGGTCTAAGTCGGACATTCCTGAATTCCTTTTTTTTTTCTTACTTTCTGTTAATTCCTAGATATCTAGTTCATGAAACACGGTAAAGCATATTGGAATAAGGATCAAATTCATGGGTCAAATTAGCATTTTGCAAGAATTAGTCTTAAATCCTTCTCAGGAAGCTAATTTCCCAAATTCTACAATTCCCAATCACGCATTCAAAAAATGTGCTGACTGTGCCATAAGGCCCAAATGCTAACACTTCAATTAAAGGTTAGAAATGATCCTTTCCTGAAAAATGTGGCAATTGTAAAATAGAACAATTAAATAGTTAACAATAATTACTTTTAGCATATATAACATTATTATGCTACAAGTACATAAAAACATTTGCTTGACAAAATTAAAGTTTAGAAATGCGATTGTAAGGAAATCTCATCACTCATATCATGAGATATTCCCAATCATAAAAATAGCAATGGAGTAAAAGTTAATCTTCATTGAACTTATAGAGAAAATTCCAGTGCTTCTCACTCGTACTTTTACTTAAGGCATCTCCTAAATCTATGTGTTTGTTTACACTAAGGCTTCGTTTGGCAGGAGGGATGGAAAAGTAGAAGGAAAGAAAAAAGAGAATGATGTATTTTCCTTCCATATGGAAAGGAAACATCATTTCCTTCCTTTGTGTTTGGTAGGAAGGATAAAGAGGAGAAGAGATGCACTTTCCTTTGTTTGGTATGCAAGAAAAAGTGGAAGAAAATAAAATAAAAAAATATAGGCTTTACCAATTATATCCTTAACTAAAAACACTTATTTACTATTTAACTTCATGAATAATTTTTAAATAATACAATTAATATGGCGATATAATTGTTAATTAATATAGTCTTCCACTTTTTTCTCCACTTTTGGAGGGATTGAACTTCCTAGGCTAGGAGGAAAAATTATCCTTCCACTTTTCCTTCCACACCAAACAAGAGAAAATAAATCATTCCCTCCACTTTTTCCTCCTCCATTTTCCTTCCTCTAACTTTTCTCTCCTACCAAACACACCCTAAATGACAACAAAATTCATTTATACCAACTTATATTCACGCAATTTATTTCAGTTATTTTGATGTCATCTATTCTAGGAGCGAAAAGGGTCCTAGAATAGGCTCATGCAATGTTTTTGGTCTACAAAGTTTATTGGAAGCAGAAATACAACATGAGGGCATCACTTGGTGCGAGCATAGTTATAAAAGCACGTCTAGGCAAAAAAGGCCATGCTACGGGAGGTTGTGCCTTGCTTCAGCCAGACACCCCCGTCATGCTTTTCTTGCAAACAAATCCAACATTATCGAGGACCAATAGCATCAAAGATCCTCCCCATCTAGAGTTAAATTACCCTGAAGCTTCTCTGATTTACCTGAATGGAGCCACTAGAACTAGAGGTAGGCCTAGACGAATATGATTTGAAGTGTTACAAAGGACACAACCCTAAATAGAGCCAAGTTGAAGGAAGATGATTCAAACAGCCGACCCAAAAAATTTGAAATAAAGACTGTTATTGTTGGTTGTAGTTGTACGAAACAGAACAACAAAGAGCATTTTCGTGGTCTAAGTTCCTATGCTCCTCTTCTTATTATCCATTAGTTTTGAATTGTTCTGGCGCATGCATCGCTTTTACGCTTTGCAACTAAGACAAAAGGATCTTGGCAACTAGTGCGTTTTGCGACTATAGGCAGGATGGTAAGGCTTTGGCGCTTGTATCATGGTACAGACCCGGGTCACGGAAACAACCTCTATCATTGGGGAAATGGTTCTGACATTTTGACCCTCTCTGGACCTTGCATTAGTAGCACCCTTGTGTCACCGGGACACCGATTTATTTTCGGGACGACAAAATAATATAAAATTAAAGCTATCAAAAGTAGAAGAAGAAGAAGAAGAAGAAGAAGAAGAAGCAGCTAAATTTCAACGTGATACCCTCAACTAATCAAAATTTTCAACTTGATACCCTAAACTCTAATATTAGACAACTTAATAGCTCAACTATAATTGTACAACTTAGTACCCTAACAGTGTTAACGAAAAATTCTAAATGACAAAAATATTCCCCTCATCCGTGGTCACTTCAAATACACCCAGGAGGGTTTGGGAAGGGTAATTTGGTCAAAAATTAATATTTATTTTTGTTGAAACGGAAAAATTAACTCTCGACTGACGGAGGGTATCGACTTGAATATATTTAATAGTTGAGGGTAGTGATTGGTATGATATCAAAATTTAGGGTATCAAATTGAAAAGTTGAGGATATTAAGTTGAAATTGAGCCAAAAAAAAAAAAAACAGCACATCACTTTTGTAGGTCTCAAAACGTACTCTTTCTCTCTGTCAAATAAAATAAGGCCATAAACTAAACTAAAAACAAAACCACGACAGAACAAAGCATACGAGACATAATTTAGGACTTTATTCCCTATTTCTTTTACATCAGATTTGCATGCAGATTCCGAGGCCAATTTCTCTACTTTTCCCCCTTTTAATTCCAATTCAATTCCATATAAATATATACGAACAAAGTTCTTATTTCAGTAGAGATGTCAACGCAAAAAATTAGGGATTCCAATAAACTTCCATCAACATCAAAATATATGATTAAACGAGGGCTTATTTGCATAAATAACTACTCGAGAACAGAAAAAAAGGGACCAAAATTAGGGTTTGATTTGTGAGAGAATACCTTTAGGAGGAAGAGGAGCGCGCCAGCGATGAGAGGTCTGGCCGGAGTCAGAAATGAGAGAGAGAGGAGAGAGATGAAAGAAATTAATATTATTTGGGGGCTTTGAAGCCTTTTTAGTATTTAATAAATGGGAATATATTACATATGCCCACTAACATTAAAACATGCACCCCTTATCTGGAACAAGCTCACAACAAGATAGACCAACATAGAATCTAATGTCCTAAGATTTGTTAAAGGAGGCCAAGATTTAAGGGTTGTTTTGGTTGCTTGTAAGACTAGTTTGGTCGTTAAAAATGTTTTTTTTTAAGTTTATTTACATTCTTGGTCAAATTTAACAACAAAAATTTACGGAACTCGAATGACCCCTTTATAGTTTCCAAAGATAGATAAGATTCTGACTGGATGACGGAAGATCAGTAGATTGAACCACGGGGTATATTATTTTTTCCATTTATTTGGTGAGAGTTAAAAATAACGTGCACAAAGTCACAAACGTTATGTCGGTCATCTAAATAAAAACAATTTTTTTTAATTTATATACAGAAGTGATTGAAGACCACATGGTTTATGAGAGAACTATTTACTTTTGCTATTTGAAATAAAAAAAATTCATCTCAAATGGAAATCGGACTAGTCCTGAGTGTCCCTTGCCATTTCATCGGATTTTCAACATTTGCCTTTTCGTAGTAACTTCATTTAGAGGTTGTTTGGTTCGTGGATTTGAATCAAGATGTATAATAGGTCGGTCTAGTCTGTCCCGGTCCGAGATTCGGTTTGACCGGATTCGGATCGATACGGGCCTAATCCGGTGCAGAGAACGGGTCGGGTCGGGCCGACCAGGTTGGATTAACAGTCGACCCAGCCCGGAACCGTGACCCGGTCCGCGGTGGACTGGGCAGAACCGATATGGGTTCGGGCCGGTTCACGGTCGGTCGGGCAGGACCGGCCCAATTTTTTTTGAATTTAAATATAAATTTATAACTTAAAATTTAAATAAGTTATTTATATAGACATAAAGAAGTTAAATGTAAACAACTAAGAACATTATGTAACTACCACATTTCTGGAGAGGAATATTTTTGTCATTTCATAGTAGTTATATTGGTTATAATTATATTCAAATAATATTTGGTATTGTTACAATTATATATATAATTAATATAGTTGAATGGTTAGTATGTTAGCCATTAGTTAGACTAATTATTAGTGAACCTAAGTGAACCCAATTAGACTTACTCATGGTTGACTCACTTAATTAGAGAGAATGAATAGAATATTTCATTCATTAAATATTAGAACATTTCCTTAGTTAACCCTTAATTAGCTAAAACCCTCCATGACAATTAATGAGGAAAAAGTGGACATTTTTCATTGCTTGAGGAAGGGTTCTCTTGGCCGGCCCCTATTATAGGGGGGAGTACTTCTCTCTCCCTCCTTATTCATTTATTCCAAGTTCATCCCCAAATGAGTTCTTCTCCAAAATGACTCATTCCTCCACCAATTCCTCTCAAAATCACTCTCAATCCCTTCCATATTCATCATCTAAGGAGCCTAGAAGCTTGGATTGCAAGGAGCACTTGGAGATAAAGGATTGACTAGAAGCTTGTGTCCTAATTGTGTTCATTGGATTTTGCATTAGGAATCCATCTTCCAATAGATAAATTTTTATTTTTCTATCAATTTCATGGTTAATATTATGCATTAGAACCATAAGGACCTTCCTATGGCTAAAGGGCTACCCATAGGAAGAAGAACTAGGTTCATAGGATTCCTATTATGAAATGTATATTGACTTTTATGGCCAAATTGGGGAAAATCTGAGTTTGCGCCATTAGGTGTTTGATGAAATATTTCTCTAGTGATTTTAGAGTGAGGTGCATGATTCATAAGGGCGTATGTGTCCACAATTGGATACGATGAGTGCATATAGCGACACGTCGTGAAACGGTATCGTAGGAAGGGTATTTGCTTGTGTAGAGGGCTCTAGCATGCCAAATTCTATCCCTTACATCTAAATAACTATATATATATATATATATATATATATATATATATATATATATATTATATATATATATATATATATATATATATATCGTGGTGTTGTGAGGGCGTATCTCGAACGTATCATGAGTTTTGGTGTGTAACTTGATGTGTGCACACCAAGGGTTTGATGATTAGTTGAGGTATTCATATTGTATAATATATATATATATATATATATATATATATATTAGGGGATTGGTTGAGTGTGGTGATGTGTATCCATGTGTCTATGTGGTCGGGTTTAATAGCAGTAATGAAGAGAAAAGCAACACCAATGACATAATACAATAGCAATGGGTATAAGGAGGGGGGCTCAAGTCTTATTGATACTTGGAGCTTGTGCTCAAGTATCAGTATCAGGCAATACAGCAGCAGTTGGTTGAGGGGTCGGATGCAGGTTAGATAGCAGCAATAAGAAGGAAGTAACAACAGCAGGTAGCAGTAGCAGCACCAACTGCATTAAGAGGACACAACAGTCACTACTAGAATAAGTCAAATTAGCGACGTCTGCAAACGTCGCTAAATGACATAAAAATGCCGCTAAAAAGTTTTAGCGACGTAATTAGCAACGTTTCAGTGACGTCGATTTTTGCTAGTCGCTGACAGGAAAAAAGTTATAAAACGTCGCTATAGCAACGTTTACTAGTGACGTTTAGGCGTCGCTAATTTTTTTCACACTAGCGACGTTTAGAGACGTTCCGTCGCTAAATCAACTACGTGTCATTTGTCGCTACACCTCGCTATTTTTTCTGTTTTGCGACATTTTGTAACACATTTAGCGACGTTTTGTTGACATGGTAAATACTGTCATGTCAGCCATTTAGTGAAGTTTAGCGACGTATTTAGCAACGTATTTAGCGAAGTAGTTAAACGTCGTTAAACGTCACAAAAATTGTAACTAATTTTTAAAAAAAATCTAAAATGAATGTATGCTTATACAGTTTGTCATATAATTTGTCATTTATCCTTGCACTATCACAGTTCATAAAAATAGACAGACCCGGAGCAACCCTTCGTTGAATTCTATGGGTTCATCGACCCTTTCGGTGGAACACTCAATACCGATAAATTCACATACATTTAATATGAATAATAAAGTAAAATTTGAAAAAAATGACACATTGGATTTACAAACCGAGTCTCAAGAAAATTATGTCGAAAAGAATACAATAAATATCCACACAACTTAGTGTAAGAAATAAAGTCTGAAAGCCTCAATAAATGTATAATATTCATAAATGATCCAATATCATGGGTCAAAACACAAACAACAAGTAAACTTTACTAACTATGACTACTGCGAATTTGGAGGAGGATGAGCACCGATGCGCATTAGGGATAAGAATAACTCATATTGCTCCTATAAAATCGACACCGATGTCGATGAAGAATGCAGTGACGTCAGTTGAGTCGATATAAAACCCCTAATTCTGAAAACTGTATTAATTTTTTTTATTAATTATTTAATTTATTTATAGTAATTAGTAGCTAATTAGGAGAAATAGAATTTATTTAAATTTTATTTGAGGTGTTTGTGCATTTAGGGGATTTATGGAGCCATTATAAATTTTTTCTAATTTATTTCATGTAGGAGACCCTGTGGACGGCTGACAAATTTATTGTATGCACTAATATAATTTCTAGAATATATATATATATATATATATATATATATATATATATATATATATATATATATATATATAGTTTTAATTAGAAAAGAAAAAGAAACAAAAAGAAATGAAAAAGGAATTAGAATAAAGAAAGAAAAAGAAAAGAAAAGAAAATGGGTTTGAATTCCTAATGGACCCTAACCCAAACCCTTTAGCCCCTATCCGGACCCGTTAAGCAAAGAAAAAAATATCAACAGCAGCAGCAAAACCGACTCCCCCCCCCCCCCCCCACGCATGTAACACCTTTCCACCGCCTCTCTTTCCCTATATATATCACCTCAAACCCCAAAATCCTAACCCTACTCCATCTTCTCTTGACCCAGACCGCCGTGCCGCACCTGACCGCCGCCTCCAGCCGCTGCACCGCCCAGCCGGAACCGCCCAGCCCCGCCCGCCGACGTCCGCGACCACCGCGCCCCGCGACAGGAAATAAACAGCGAAGTACCTGTGTTCCAGCCTTGTTTTTCGTCTCCTCGCTCGACCAAACTCGACCTCGTCTTCACAGGTACGTTCAACACATATCCCTCTCTAAATCATGTGTATTAGTTTATCTCATTCAGCGCGTAAACCTAGGCGAAAACAGCGCCCAAGTTGACGACAAATAACAACTTTTGGGAACGCAAAAAACTACGGTAACTACCTATGTTCACGGATTCGTATCTCCCACCACAGAGATCCGAATTCGGTTTTTCTTTTTGGTATGCGAAAACCACCTAACCTAGTTTAATTTATGTTATTTACAATAATTTATTAACTGCTGTGTGTAGAATTAAACCAGTTAGTAAATTCTAAAAACTTATTTTTTTTTAAATTTCAAAAATTGTGATACGGAGCGCGTCCCGCCAAATGGGACCGCTCCGTCGTGTACCAAGTGTACTAAAAGGTGCGTGCAGTATACCCGGACATGTGGGATTTTACAGAAACTGATTTGGACGCGTGTGCGCGTCGGAATCAGCTCGTATTTAGCAACTTTTGCAAAAGCCCTGCGCATTTAGTGCACGCTCGTCAGAATGCGACGAAACTTATGCCACTGGACTCGTAGTAACACGCTGATCCTGAGACCCAATTTTCACGCAATTCTGAGACAGTTAACCAAGTCGTCAATTGGCGGGCCCCATGGTTGACTTTTTGGGCAAAATTGTGTTCGAATCACCGGAATCCACATTTGGATATACCGTTGAGTTCGTACTGACATTTAGAGTTTGTTTGACCTATAATTTGTCCTATTTAGAGACTGTTACCCTTGACACGCTTTTCGGTGCAAAGTGGGCCACACGTACCCCCACTTCGATCCGAAATTATCGTTTTGCCCCTGTGTCCAAATTGGACGAAAGGGTAGTAATTTTTAGCTATCTTGCTGATTCCAGAAATATTGGTGATGTCTATTTCAGAATCCGGAGACGTTTGTTCGGAGACCTTAGTTCCAGATCCCATGTCCTCGACATTTAGACGCTTACACTATACAATTTTTTTGCCAGGCAAGTATATCTTGTCATTGTACTATTATTTATATTCCATATGATGCATGCATGTTTTATTTCTGCTTATTTAGTTCATTTATTTTAACTGCTATATAAATTGTGCGTCCAAGGAAACTTGGGTGCAACGATGGTGTCGTCGTGTTCTGTTTTTATTTATGTATATGCATTGGACCTACTTTATGAGACCACCCCATTATCATAAGGCATCTTATGTTTCATTGGCCATGACACTATTCTTACACGAGTGTGAGTCACATGTAGGACACGAACTTGCGTATTTGGCTGTCCAATGGTACGTATAGGTCGTGCGACGGATAGGGATAACTGTCGATAGAAACTTTGTATGCTAGTAGACTTGACGGTTATTTAGAGGTTTTATCGTGTCATGGATGTGACATGTTTAGAGCATGGGGTGGGAAGAACAATAAGTAAGGCATTTGGGCTCCTTTGCACTTTTTTCCTTGTGTGCCCGGACGCTCCGCTGGAGCGACGGGTGGTGATGACCACTATATATAATATATTATCAGGCGGCCTCTGCCGTTCAAAAGACGACATGCTTTGTAGGCCCCCTGGATCTCCAAGAGAACCATGCCAATCCCTTTTTTGGCCAGATAGCCCACATGTTGGAAAGTTGTTCTAAAACTGCATTCACTTAGATGGTTAGGCAACCCCATTGGATGTTTACTTTTCAATACTTTATTGGCATGTTATTATGTATCTTGTTACGTCCCTCTGAGGACCTGGTCCCTTTCCAGATATAGACGAGCAGAAGTATCCGCAGGAGTATGGACCTGAACCTGACGCTACTTATCAGACTGAGGTCTTACCTTCGGAGTATCTGTGATTTATTGCCACTGTTTAGAGATCCTGTTGCTACTCTTTTAGAGACATTTATCTTATATTAGAGTTAATTCTCTTTTCTCTTTAGTAGTTTAGTATAGTCGATTTGTAGTGGATTTATTTCCATCCGACTATCATACTTGATACTTATCTTTGATATTCAGTTATTATCCAGCTATTTATTCCTATTTATTTATTTGTGCTGTGGATGAGATATAGATTGCGTGTGACTTGTTGTGACAGTATATTACCACAGGTGGATTGGATATTCATGTACAGCGTACGTGTGTATATGGTTTTCATATATTAGAGTTCGTATACATACGACTGGCATGTTACGTATTCCTAGTCCTACGTATTTTGGGACTGGGGCGTGACATGTTTTTGTGGTGGCCCATGCAGGTCAAGAATATATTATCTCGGTTACGTCATTATACTGAACAAGCCTGCATATATGAATAGAGTATAAGGATCTCATCCACGCTTGACTGAAACTTATTCTTCCTTTCAACTATCCTATTTAATGCTTGCATCCTGTTTGATTCATGTACTTCTTCTAATTGTTTCGTACATCACCTGCAGAGAGATGGATATGCAAAATGGATGTACTGCCGCCGATGGCGACACACCTTCAGGAGTCAATGGTCAGACTCAAGGAGGGACCTCAACGATTTCTAGACTTCCGGGACCAGATGGACAGACTCACCATCCAGTTCCATCTGATCTTCCCACTTCACCTAATGGGAACCTTCCAGTCTCATCGATACCGCAGGATGGCCAGGCACAGCTGTTCCAATTCTTCCCGATGATAATGCAGGAACAGCGACAACAGGCCGCCACACTAGCTGCAGAGCAGAGGTAGCAAGCAGTAGAACAGAGACAAGAGTTTCTAGCAGTACTTAAGAGGATGGCTGCAAAGACTACTGTACCAGCTCAAGCACTAGTTTCAGTACCTCGAGCTAGAGTTGGTTTAGTAAAGGACTTTATACATATGGGTCCGAGGCCATACAAAGACATTGAGATCCCAGATGAGACTACCAACTGGATCACCCACACCCAGAAGCTGCTGGAAGCATCATTATATTTCATTGGCCATGACACTATTCTTACACGAGTGTGAGTCACATGTAGGACACGGACTTGCGTATTCGGCTGGCCACTGGTACGTATAGGTCGTGCGACGGATAGGGATAACTGTCGATAGAAACTTTGTATGCTAGTAGACCTGACAGTTATTTAGAGGTTTTATCGTGTCATGGATGTGACATGCTTAGAGCATGGGGTAGGGAGAACAACAAGTAAGGCATTTGGGCTCCTTTGTACTTTTTTCTTCTGTAACCCGGAAGCTCCGCTGGAGATACGGGCGGTGATGACCCTTATATATTATATATTATCAGGCGGGCTCTGGCATTCAAAAGACGACATGCTTTGTAGGCCCCTGATTCTCTGAGAGAGTCACGCCAATCCTATTTTTAGCCAGATAGCCCACTTGGTGGAAAGTTGTTCTCAAACTGCATTCACATAGATAGTTAGGCGACCCCATTGGATATTTATTTCAGTACTTTATTGGCATATTTTTATGTATCTTGTTATGTCCATCTGAGGACCTGGTCCCTTTCCAGGTGTATCTGTTCATGAGTATTCGCAGGAGCGCAGATCCGGACTGGTTACTTATATGCGAGGAGGTCTTCTCTTCGAACCCCATGATTGTTAGTTGATATTCCTATATTATGTCTGTTGTGTTGCACTTATATATTCGAGTTGGTAGTGGATTTATTTCCATCCAACTATCATATTTATATACTTTATATTGAGATCTAGTTTTATAGATATTGGTTAATTATTTATATATGATTTTCAGTGGATAAGATTTAGATTATACCCTGTGAATTGTGATAAATTTTATACAACTTGTGAATTGTCATTCATATTACAGCGTACGTGTGTTATGGTATCCATATATTGGAGTTACAATATACATGTGGCTGGCATGCTTACGTGTCCTAGTCCTACGTATTTTGGGACTGGGGCGTGACAATCGGTGTCGATGAAGGCGCACCAGGAGGACGTATCTGCTCCAACGATGTTAGTCGATGGTTGTATGAATCTAGGGTAGATAACAGCCTCATACTGCTAGCAGCCATTGAATCCTGCATCATCGTCAGTCTCTCGCCCATGGACAGCTGTGATGCCTGTAGCTCCATCACGTTGCCCCCTGTCGATGCTATAAGATCATTAATGCCACGCTCCTTCCTCTCGGTCATATTCCTCAGCTCCATGATGCTGCGCTTGAGCGTATCAAATCGTGCGATGAGCGTCACATCGTTCGTCTACGGCTGAGACAGTGGCTGCTCCTCTCACTACTAGAATAAGCGGGATTAGCGACGTATTTTAGCGACTCCAAGTAAAAACGTCGCTAAATTAGCGACTCCGTAAATATCGTCGCTAGACGTCGCTAAATGGCGACATTTAGCGACGTTTAGCGACTTTTATTAAGATTTTAAATTAATCGTCGCTATAAGTTCAATTAAGGTCGCTAAACGTCGCTAATATATCTTATTTAGCGACGTTTAGCGTCGTAATTAGCGACGTATCTTTCAAAAATATTTAGCAACGTATTTAGCGACGACTTTGGAGTCGCTAGTTTTTTATTTTAGCGACGTTTTTACCATGACGTCGCTAAACGTCGCTAAATTTTGATTAATTAGGGCTCAGTTTTCTTTTCTCCATCTCTCGAAAATTTCGAAACGCTTCGATTTCCCCCGCCCCCCCTCTCCGGCGACCGGGTCTGCGACCGCTGCGGCTACTCCTGCATCTCCCTCCTCCTCCTCGAGCTCTAGGTAATCTCTCTCTCTCTCTCTCTCTCTCTCTCTCTCATGTGACACTGACACAAGACACACGCACACAGACACGACACACGCACACAGACACTGAGGAGTGGTACACGAGACACACGACACACACACACAGACGCAGACACACACACACGACACACATACACGACACACACACAGACACACAGACGCAGACACACACACGACACACACACACACACGCAGACACACACACACACAGACGCATATTAGGGTTAGGGTTAGGTTTAGGGTTAGGGTTAGGGTTAGGTTTTTTGACCTGGGTTAGGGTTAGGGTTAGGGTTAAATTTATGGTTAGGGTTAGGGTTAGGGTTAGGTTTTTTGACCTGGGGTTAGGGTTAGGTTTAGGGTTAGGGTCAGATTCATCTTCTCAAAAGCAAGTGGTCCACGAGACACACGACACACACACACAGACGCAGACACACGACACACATACACGACACACACACAGACACACAGACGCAGACACACACACGACACACACACACACGCAGACACACACACACAGACGCATATTAGGGTTAGGGTTAGGTTTAGGGTTAGGGTTAGGTTTTTTGACTGGGGTTAGGGTTAGGTTTTTTGACCTGGGGTTAGGGTTAGGGTTAGGGTTAGGGTTAGGGTCAGATTCATCTTCTCAAAAGCAAGTGGTCCACGAGACACACGACACACACACACAGACGCAGACACACGACACACATACACGACACACACACAGACACACAGACGCAGACACACACACGACACACACACACACGCAGACACACACACACAGACGCATATTAGGGTTAGGGTTAGGTTTAGGGTTAGGGTTAGGTTTTTTGACTGGGGTTAGGTCTAGGTTTTTTGACCTGGGGTTAGGGTTAGGGTTAGGGTTAGGGTTAGGGTCAGATTCATCTTCTCAAAAGCAAGTGGTCCACGAGACACACGACACACACACACAGACGCAGACACACGACACACATACACGACACACACACAGATACACAGACGCAGACACACACACGACACACACACACACGCAGACACACACACACAGACGCATATTAGGGTTAGGGTTAGGTTTAGGGTTAGGGTTAGGTTTTTTGACTGGGGTTAGGGTTAGGTTTTTTGACCTGGGGTTAGGGTTAGGGTCAGATTCATCTTCTCAAAAGCAAGTGGTCCACGAGACACACGACACACACACACAGACGCAGACACACGACACACATACACGACACACACACAGACACACAGACGCAGACACACACACGATACACACACACACGCAGACACACACACACACAGACGCATATTAGGGTTAGGGTTAGGTTTAGGGTTAGGGTTAGGTTTTTTGACCTGGGGTTAGGGTTAGGGTTAAACCTGGTCAAGAGAGAACATATATTTTCTAAAGAAACACACACACACACACACACACAGACACAATCAGAGAGTAGCATTCCTTTTCTTTCTCAAGAGAGAACATATATTTTCTAAAAATATATTGTTAATGTTATGAATCAGAGAGTAGCATTCCTTTTCTTTCTCAATCCTACTGTGCCTTATATTCCTTCGTTTGACTCAACGTGGAATTTAGAGGAAGTTAGTGTTATTTTGGCTTGCAACCTGCTAATTAATGATATGCACACAACCTGCTAGTTAATGATATGAATATGAGTTTGGAACCTCATTGTTATATTCTAAATATGTTAAGGGTGGAGTTAAGTAATACAAAATCATTTTATTTTGTGACACGTAGGATATAAATAAGATATTATGGTATCATTATTATACTGCAACAAACAGCTAATTCTTTGTGAGTCATCTAATTATTCCGTTCTGGTCCAATAGCTAATTCTTTGCTAATTCTTTGTTTTCATCTATCTTACCAGATGGCACCCAAGAGAGCGACACCTACTGTTAAGGAGGAAGTGATGCCTCCTACTGTTAAGGAGGAAGAGATACCACCTGCGGGGAGTTTCAGTCACCCAGCACCTATCGCGGCTGTATCTCAGACAGGGAGTTCCAGTCACCCAGAACCCATAGCGGAGCTTGATAACATAAACGCTGTTTATGCGCAGTATTTGAGGGACTGGTATCTGCCCCGTTTTGGAAATCCTCGAGATTGATACTATGATGTTTCATATACTTATATGTTATGAATTTTGTGTTACTGTGATACTCTGATACTTATATATTATGTATTTTGTGATGTTGTTTATGCCCATTTTGTGTGACTGTGATACTGTGATACTTTTATGACTGTGATACTTTTATTGTCTGTCTATAATATTTGTGTGTATTAATTGTATGACTGTATACTTGTATTCATATTAAATATTGTTAATCCGGTGTTGAGTGTTCCACCGAAGGGGTCGGCGAACCCATTGAATTCAACGGAGGGTTGCTCCGGGTCTATTTTTAATTAGAAATTTTAAAATTACAGGAACAATAGCTTGGAACAATTAAGGTTTTTTTTTTTACTTTTTTTGTAAATTTAGCGACGTATTTAGCGACGTTTAGCGACGTCTAGCGACGTTTTAATAAGTCGCTAAAAAAGTCGCTACTTAGCGACGTGTCATTAAACGTCGCTAACGACGTCGCCAAACGTCGCTAAATATGTCGCTGTACGTCGCAAATTGGTGACATGGCAGTACTGCCAGGTCATTAAATACGTCGCTGTTACGTCGCAATATAAGTCGCTCATTAGCGACGTTTAGCGACTTTATAGAACGTCGCTATTTAGTGACGCGGCGTCGCTAAACGTCGCTAATTTTAGCGACTCATGGAAGTCGCTAAAAAACGTCGGTATAGCGACGTTTAGCGACGTATTTCGGTTCAGCGACTTGGTTTCTTCCGACTACTTTAAAACGTCGCTAATGACGTCGCTAAACGATTTTAGCGACATTTTTTTGTCATTTAGCGACGTTTTTGGACGTCGCTAATTTGACTTTTTTTGGTAGTGTCTATCCTTCGTAGCAACTCATCACGGAGATACGCAATCTGACGGTCAACGGTCTCCTGGACTCGGAAATACGCCTACGAGGGCTGTGGAGAATGTGCACTTGCAGAGGAGGCCCTAGAGGACTACGTTAAGCAAAGAAAAAAATATCAACAGCAGCAGCAAAACCGACTCCCCCCCCCCCGCGCGTGTAACACCTCTCCACCACCTCGCTTTCCCTATATATATCACCTCAAACCCCAAAACCCTAACCCTACTCCATCTTCTCTCGACCCAGACCGCCTTGTCGCACCTGACCGCCGCCTCCAGCCGCTGCGCTGTAGCGCCCCGTTCTCCCGATGCGGAGAGCGCGGCTAAGAAACACAAGACGGTATCGTTCGATCGGGATAGATTGAATTAAGAACTCGTCCTCGTTATGGATTTGTTTCTTCGGAATCGATTCCCATATTCAGTGGACTGCGCCCCAAGGATCGGCTTAGCGGTAGAGTCAGGAGGGACCTCTCCGCTGCTATCTTTTATTGCCTCGGTTTTCGATGTCGCTTGTTGCTTTCGTGCTTTGAGTTGGTTTTAGGATTTGCTTGTTTTCCTTGAACGGTTTCGATGGTTTTCATTGTTTTCGTTCATTGACTTGCACTTCTATTCCGAGATTGGGAAGAGAGGAAGAAGTATTAATCGAGCTGTTCGTGTGCAGGTGAACGAGCAGTAGGCGGCTTGCGAGCGGAGTCGTGAAGCGCCTCTTTCCTTCTTCTTTCCAAAATCTAAGTGAGTGGCTACCAACCCGATTAGCTAGTCATGCTTCCAAGCTTCACGGCTAATCAATCCGCACTCTCCTTTGCCCCGATCAAACGATACCAAGTAATAATAAAAGAAACCAAGATAAAAGAGAATAGACTTGGTTAATACTGCTTGTCAATCAAAACTGTGAACGGTTACTTACTTGCATGCGTGTTCGCTCGGAAATATTTATCATATGCATAATACAAGTTAGAATGTTGTTCTTCTTTAAATTATGCTATGAAATATACTGAATCAAGAGGCTATGCAACTGAATCATAATACTGCTTGTCCTGAACTGGCATTGCCTCAACTGCATGAACTGTTAGCTTAATGAAACAATACTGATTCGATCACGGACAACTTGTGCACAAGGTCACTGGTTCCTGCGGACGGTCGCTGGGGCACTGGCACCGATCCGATCCGGACGGAACTCACTGTAGTCTACTGCATCTGAACGGGATGGATTGCAGCCACTACTGAATCTTTGCTGCATTCTATCCTCGTTCAAGACTAAACGGTCCATTATGGCATCCTAGCCAGTGATCCACTGTATATTTAAACCTGTTGCATACTAACTTGTGTCTTCGTGGCAGGGAAGGCATGGTAAGTATTGTGCAGGTAATTCAGACGGTCAGGTAAAATCCACCGAACGGTGGCATGTTCATTTTCAGTAAATTCAATATGCTGCTTACTTGTAAATGAACTAAGGCAAGATAGAAACCCACAAATATGCATGCGTCACTAAATAACGTGTTGATTGGTATAGTCAGGCTAGCTCGCCTTCACCAGCATGTTTCGATATGCTGACCCTCATTGAAACAGGTTCTCCGCACTAAGGCGAACCGAGCGAGGAGCCGAAGTCGTCTTCCCGATCCAGTCCAGCTGTTAGCGCATCTTCACCGCGCCCCGAAGCCTTTTGAAGCCAGAAGCTGCAACTCTTCATACACAAATGTAGCTCCGTGGCAAAGCCGTCCTCCAGCCTGGAGGTCTTTATCGTTTAAGTTTATAAAAGGATGTAATGTACAGGACTGCTATCTCATTTTGAGTCAACCCTTTTGTAAGCCGTTCGGCATATTAGCTAAATCGTTCAAGAGTTTGTAATAGATGTTCATTATCAATAAAGAGAACTTTTCTATGTTTCAAATCTGTGTTTCAATTTATCTGCGTACTCTGAATATGTGTTTGCTATGAAAAATCATTAAAGCCTTGTGCGGGCGCAACTCCAGGCCCGCACGGCGGTCACGACTCGGGGGACGCCTCGGGGCGTGACATAGTGGTATCAGAGCACAGATTCAAAGTTCCTTAGACTTCGTGCTGAAAAAGTTCCTTTAACGATCAAATTCCTGTGCGAACTCTTGAACTCGCTAGGCCAAAATGAGATACGTTCATGCAATAAGTCCATAATACATTATGATCCTAATGTAATTTACCTTCTTTTGAAGGAATGAATCCTGCGCAATCTGCAGCGCAAGTCCCGGACGAAATGCAACGCCAAGGAAGTAGTTCGGGCACTTCGGGAAGTTCAGAAAGCCAGCGAGCCACGCCAAGCATCGATCCCGTTCAGCAAATATTGCGGATGTTGGGGGAAAACCAACAAAGGGACGAGGCTCGCCATGAACGGGCCGAGAAGCGAGCGGAAGAGAGTCAGCTCAAGTTTCAAGACAATATAGAAGCACGATTCTCAGTCCAACAGAAGCAGGTAGATACCCTGCATCAGATCGTTCAGACTTTGGCTGCCAACCATTCCGTCGCAACAACAACGACTCCGGTGGAGCAGTCCGTGCTTGAAGTAGAGACACCGCAAATTCCAAGGGCGAGGGACGTGACTGCCTTCGACTTTGGCCACTTCAAGAAAGTCTGCAACACCCCATTCAACGGGACTGAGGACCCAGTCGTAGCTCTAGATTGGTTGGCCGAACTTGAAGATCACTTCGCTCTGCTAGAGGTCCCCGAAGATAAGCGCGTCTCCTGCGCGCAACTACAGCTCCGTCTCAACGCGCACGATTGGTGGGACGTGCATCGACGATCTCTCCAATTTGATCACGGAGAGGAGGCGATCTCGTGGACGACTTTTCGTGCCGCATTCGAAGAGGAGTATGTACCCCCTCCAGTCCAACGTCAAATGGAGAACGAGTTCGTGCAGCTGCGGCAAGGCAGCATGACAGTTAAAGAGTACTCTGCCGAGTTCAACCGACTCTCCAAATTCGCTAGGGCCTATTTACCTGATGCAGCGAGTCGAGCTAGAAGGTTTGAAGGTGGACTACGCCCTGTCATCCATTCGCACGTAGCCGTTCCTCAGTATCGGACAATGCGTGAAGTCATGAATCACGCCCTGTCGCTCGAACCACACTATCCTCACGTTCCTGCCGGCGCTGTGCATACATACAATCACAAACGCCAAAGCAACGACAAAGGAAACAACGCTGCAAAACGTCACAACGATGACGGAAAGCAGAATGCAAACCAGCTCTGTAACTTCTGTAAACGACCGGGGCACATATTTGAGAAGTGTCGCCTGAAACTTGGGTTATGTTTAGTTTGCGGTGAGGCAAACCATACCGTTCATGACTGTCCACTGAGCCGTCTTAACCGTCGTCCCCAACGAAATAATCCCTAACGGTAAGTTCTACCCTAAGTTTCGGGACGAAACTTCCAATTAGTTGGGTAGGATGTAGCGCCCCGTTCTCCCGATGCGGAGAGCGCGGCTAAGAAACACAAGACGGTATCGTTCGATCGGGATAGATTGAATTAAGAACTCGTCCTCGTTATGGATTTGTTTCTTCGGAATCGATTCCCATATTCAGTGGACTGCGCCCCAAGGATCGGCTTAGCGGCAGAGTCATGAGGGACCTCTCCGCTGCTATCTTTTATTGCCTCGGTTTTCGATGTCGCTTGTTGCTTTCGTGCTTTGAGTTGGTTTTGGGATTTGCTTGTTTTCCTTGAACGGTTTTGATGGTTTTCATTGTTTTCGTTCATTGACTTGCACTTCTATTCCGAGATTGGGAAGAGAGGAAGAAGTATTAATAGAGCTGTTCGTGTGCAGGTGAACGAGCAGTAGGCGGCTTGCGAGCGGAGTCGTGAAGCGCCTCTTTCCTTCTTCTTTCCAAAATCTAAGTGAGTGGCTACCAACCCGATTAGCTAGTCCTGCTTCCAAGCTTCACGGCTAATCAATTCGCACTCTCCTTTGCCCCGATCAAACGATACCAAGTAATAATAAAAGAAACCAAGATAAAAGAGAATAGACTTGGTTAATACTGCTTGTCAATCAAAACTGTGAACGGTTACTTACTTGCATGCGTGTTCGCTCGGAAATATTTATCATATGCATAATACAAGTTAGAATGTTGTTCTTCTTTAAATTATGCTATGAAATATACTGAATCAAGAGGCTATGCAACTGAATCATAATACTGCTTGTCCTGAACTGGCATTGCCTCAACTGCGTGAACTATTAGCTTAATGAAACAATACCGATTCGATCACGGACAACTTGTGCACAAGGTCACTGGTTCCTGCGGACGGTCGCTGGGGCACTGGCACCGATCCGATCCGGACGGAACTCACTGTAGTCTACTGCATCTGAAAGGGATGGATTGCAGCCACTACTGAATCTTCGCTGCATTCTATCCTCGTTCAAGACTAAACGGTCCATTATGGTATCCTAGCCAGTGATCCACTGTATATTTAAACCTGTTGCATACTAACTTGTGTCTTCGTGGCAGGGAAGGCATGGTAAGTATTGTGCAGGTAATTCAGACGGTCAGGTAAAATCCACCGAACGGTGGCATGTTCATTTTCAGTAAATTCAATATGCTGCTTACTTGTAAATGAACTAAGGCAAGATAGAAACCCATAAATATGCATGCGTCACTAAACAACATGTTGATTGGTATAGTCAGGCTAGCTCGCCTTCACCAGCATGTTTCGATATGCTGACCCTCGTTGAAACAGGTTCTCCGCACTAAGGCGAACCGAGCGAGGAGCCGAAGTCATCTTCCCGATCCAGTCCAGCTGTTAGCGCATCTTCACCGCGCCCCGAAGCCTTTTGAAGCCAGAAGCTGCAACTCTTCATACACAAATGCAGCTCCGTGGCAAAGCCGTCCTCCAGCCTGGAGGTCTTTATCGTTTGAGTTTATAAAAGGATGTAATGTACAGGACTGCTATCTCATTTTGAGTCAACCCTTTTGTAAGCCGTTCGACATATTAGCTAACTCGTTCAAGAGTTTGTAATAGATGTTCATTATCAATAAAGAGAACTTTTCTATGTTTCAAATCTGTGTTTCAATTTATCTGCGTACTCTGAATATGTGTTTGCTATAAAAAATCATTAAAGCCTTGTGCGGGCGCAACTCCAGGCCCGCACAGCGGTCACGACTCGGGGGACGCCTCGGGGCGTGACATGCGCTGCCCAGCCGGAGCCGCCCCGCACACCGACGTCCGCGACACTGCGTGCCACGACAGGAAATACACAGCGAAGTACATGTGTTCCAGCCTTGTTTTTCATCTCGCTCGACCAAACTCGACCCCGTCTTCACTGATACGTTCACCACCTATCCCTCTCTAAATCATGTGCATTAGTTTACCTCGTTCAGCGCATAAACCTAGGCAAAAATAGCGCCCAAGTTGACAACAAATGATAACTTTTGGGAACTCAGAAAACTGTGGTAACTACCTATGTTCACGGATTCGTATCTCCCACCACAGAGATCCGAATTCGGTTTTTCTTTTTGGTATACGAAGACCACCTAACCTAGTTTAATTTCTGTTATTTACAATAATTTTTTAACTGCTGTGTGTAGAATTAAACCAGTTTGAAAATTCTGAAAACTTACTTTTTTCAAATTTTAAAAATTGTGATACGGAGCGCACCCCACCAAACGGGACAGCCCCGTCGTATACCAAGTGTACCAAAAGGTGTGCGCAGTATACCCGGACGTATGGAATTTCGCAGAAATTGATTTGGACGCGTGTGCGCGTCGGAATCAGCCCGTATCCGCAGAAAATCCCTCGTGTCACAACTTTTGCAAAAGTCCTGCGCATTTAGTGCACGCTCGTCAGAATGCGATAAAACTTACGCCACTGGACTCGTGGTAATGTGCTGGTCCTGTGACCCAATTTTCACGCAATTCTGAGATAGTTGACCAAGTCACCAATTAGCGAATCCCACGGTTAACTGTTTGGACAAAATTGTGTTCGGCTCACCGGAATCCACATTTGGACATATCGTTGAGTTTGTACTGACATTTAGAGTTTGTTTGACCTATAATTTGTCTTATTTAGAGACTGTTACCCTTGGCACGCTTTTTGGTGCAAAGTGGGCCACACGTAGACCCCACTTCGACCCAAAATTATCGTTTTGCCCCTGTGTCCAAATTGGATGAAAGGGTAGTGATTTCTAGCTATCTCGCTGATTCTGAAAACGTTGGTGGTGTCTATTTCAGAATCCGGAGACGTTTGTTCGGAGGCCTTAGTTCCAGATCCCGTGTCCTCGACATTTAGACGCTTACACTATACAGATTTTTTTGCCAGGCAAGTATACCTTGCCATTGTACTATTATTTACATTCCATATAATGCATGCATGTTTTATTTCTGCTTATTTAGTTTATTTATTTTAACTGCTATATAAATTGCGCGTCCAAGAAAACTTGGGTGCAACGACGGTGTCGTCGTGTTCTATTTTTATTTATGTATATGCATTGGACCTACTTTATGAGACCACCCCATTACCATGAGGCATCTTATGTTTCATTGGCCAGGATACTATTCTTACACGAGTGTGAGTCACATGTAGGACACAAACTTGCGTATTCGGCTGGCCACTCGTACATATAGGTTGTGCGACGGATAGGGATAAATGCCGATAGAAACTTTGTATGCTAGTAGACCTGGCTGTTATTTAGAGATTTTATCGTGTCGTGGATGTGACATGCTTAGAGCATGGGGTGGGGAGAACAATAAGTAAGGCATTTTTGCTCCTTTGCACTTTTTCCCTTGTGCGCCCGGACGCTCCGTCGGAGCGACGGGTGGTGATGACCACTATATATTATATATTATCAGGCGGCCTCTGCTGTTCAAAAGAAGACATGCTTTGTAGGCCCCTGGATCTCCAAGAGAACCATGCCAATCCCATTTTTGGCCAGATAACCCACGTGTTGGGAAGTTGTTCTCAAAGTGCATTCACTTAGATGGTTAGGCGACCCCATTGGATGTTTACTTTTTAGTACTTTATTGGCATGTTATTATGTATCTTGTTACGTCCCTCCGAGGACTTGGTCCCTTTCTAGATATAGATGAGCAGGAGTATCCGCAGGAGTACGGACCTGGACCTGACGCTACTTATCAGACTGAGGAGGTCTTACCTTCGGAGTATCTGTGATTTATTGCCACTGTTTAGAGATCCTGTTGCTACTCTTTTAGAGACATTTATCTTATATTAGAGTTGATTCTCTTCTCTCTTTAGTAGTTTAGTATAGTCGATTTGCAGTGGATTTGTTTCCATCCGACTATCATACTTGATACTTATCTTTGATATTCAGTTATTATCCAGCTATTTATTCCTATTTATTTATTTGTGTTGTGGATGAGATATAGATTGCGTGTGACTTGTTGTGACAGTATATTACCACATGTGGATTGGATATTCATGTACAGCGTACGTATGTATATGGTTTTCATATATTGGAGTTTGTATACATACGGCTGGCATGTTACGTATTCCTAGTCCTACGTATTTTGGGACTGGGGCGTGACACAAATCCAAATTATAAAAGTGTGCCCATACTCCTTACCATGTGTAGTTCCGTGGAGAAAGATCCATGACTACCCGTTGCAATAAAATATGTTGTGACAAAAGTAGATAATTCGATAAAACGATCGATACTCGATCGATTTGAGTTCCATCAAGGACAACATGCTCGGTATGACAAGTACTTCCAATTACAAACAATGCAAATTAAAATCGAAGAGAAATTCCAAGAGTTCACATGAAAACCATATCAAAACCAAACGAAAACAAAAATTCAATGTCGAGAACAAGGTGTACTTGCCTACGAGCGGGCGATATGGCCGATACAGTGTCTAGGACACGTGCTTAATTATATTAATATCCTCCATTAGGCCTTAAAAGCACAAGCCTCGCTCCATCGATAATCATGAGCTTATGTGAAGTGGAGAAGAGTGTGCGAGAGAGGAGAATGGAAGAGCTCTTCCTTAGCTTCCAATAGAAACCGAGAGAGAGAGAGAGAGAGAGAGAGAGAGAGAGAAATAAAAAAGAAATGAAGACGGTTAACACTTATATAAAGCCCTGGATCTAATCACAGTCGTTGGGTAAAAATCCAACAGTCCAAAGTGACATGTAAAGACACTATTCAGACTCACGAAAGAAAAATAATATATTGGGTAGTATATTGTCCAGTATACTATCAGGAGAGAAAAAAAAAACTAATTTTAAGGATTCTGGTTCTACGTGCGGGCCCTAATTTTGTACATGGATGTACCAGGTCTCTACAAGTCTCAGAAAGTCTATGGGTTGATACGATTCTCAATAAACTCAAGAATACATTAAGTTGCATAAGTCATTAATTAATAGATTTTCTTAAAAATTATCTAGAGAATCGCACGAGACTCCTTATACGATCCTTGGTGCACGCAAAACGAGTAAATATCAAAATTTTGTAGAATCGTCAATAACCAAATCCGGTATTGCATCATGGTACGATACCAATAATCAAGGACTCGTCTCGCAAAAATTCATTATCCTTTATTACAATATCGAAATTACAAAAATCGAGAACATACAATATATGATAAATACTTGTGCATAAGTATACGAATATCGATACTATGAGGTGAGCCTCACAGAAACCCCTATTACCCATAATCTCGAGATAATCTTGACCATCCATCATGATCCAATGGTGTTAATATAACACTAAAATTGGACCTTCAGCCTCTACGATATACCATCGGTATATCGATGTATAGCGGCAAACCGCCATAATAGATTCTAGAACATAAGCAACATTAACATCATACCGACAATATATTTCCAGTATACTGTCAATACTGAAATGGCTTAGTGCAGAGCCTGATACTGGCTCGAATCGAGCTCCTTTGTTACAATCGACTTGTCTAGCTTCTCCGACAAACGGTTGACGCTCATCACATATTATGGGATGTTTCCCGCATATAGGTTGGAACCCCCACCCACTACCAACAACTATTGCCAACAATAATATATATATAGGGTAAACGCGATATAGGTCATAGTGCTCATTTTTCTACATGGGTCATATACATATGGACCAATAGGAATAGAGTGTACTAGTGCACATGAGTGCATATGGGATGTAGGAATCCATTCATATTGATCCACATGTGTATGGCTCATTTAGAAAAATGAACACTATGACTCATATCTCGTTTATATATATATATATATATATATATATATATATATATAAAAGAATAAAGCAAACACAACCAAACTGAATTCATGCTATTAGTAAACTAGATGCTCTCAGGCTTATTTTCCACTCCTCCACACTGATACTCTAGCTATATTTACATCACTGGTGAAGTCGAACTCCTTCTGCTGTTCATCGCTCCGAATCCAAGACGTCTAAATCTCATCGAGGTCCAAGTCAGCAAACCAGTCAATGTCATCGGCCACGTTGGTCGACAACATTGCTCCTGATTCGTTTGGTGCAACATCAACATCATTGTAATCCTGAAGAACTGGCAGACTCAAATTAGGGTTAGGGTTAGGGTTAGGGTTGGGGTTCGGGTTCGGGTTCTTGGGGATGGGGTTCGGTTGAGACTGTTGCACCAAATCATGAGTCTCTAGTAGCCGCACGTCAACATCCGATTCCACACTGAAGTAGTCCTCGGCCTCCTCCATATGCATCGTCTTCTTCGTCTCCCATGCATCTTGCTTATTGTAGAGCCTGCAGAGGACCCATTCTTCCTGCCATGGGCCTTTCGCTTTCCCTTTCATGAGCTCTTTGTTCTTGTCAGTACCTTCACCGTCAGCATCGACGATGATGCCGGCGTCTGATCTCTTCCCGAGGAGGCTGGGGTCGGCTAGGCGGTACTCGTGCATGATCCAGTCGGTCTTCACTCCTTTGGGCGCCTTGCCCTGGTAGAAAACGAGGGATTTCTTGAGTCCGATACGAGAAGGGCTGTACCGAGACAAGATCGGCTTTTCGACGCCGGTCACCTTCCAGTAGCCGCTTCCAGCTGATCTGCTGGGCCTGTTTCCCTTAGGGTACTTGCGGTCGCGACAGGTGAAGAAGTACCACTCGTGCTTCCCAAAGAATGCCTTGGCTGCATGTTCCATCCAACTTTTTCAACAACACGAGTAACAAACTAACAATCTTGATGATTTACGTACGCAAGGGCGGAACCAAAAATTTAAACTAAATTTAGCTATGATGGACTAATTGTAGACCAACTCATACGAAAAATAAAATAAAAAATAAAACTTTTGGGGTGGACTAGAGCCCGCCCCAGTCAATAAAAGATTCCACCACTGCATGCATGCATGGATGCATGCAATTAATTTATTTCGGATGTACTACTTATTGCAACCATCAATTTGTCTACTTCTTCTAGTAAAATAGTAATTGGACACATCCAAGATTTACTTTTTATTTTCCAATGGGCGTTATCACCACAACAGTAACTACCATTATAGGTGATTAGGATATTATAATTTGGTGCCATTTATAATATAATAACATTTATTTAACTTTAAATACGATCAAATATTAAGTTTTTGAACTTATGCCATAAACTATTTTTATTACCTAAGTTGATGCCAGATAAACTTTCACATACTTTAGCCTTAACAACTTACTGGTGAGTAATTTTGACAATTTACAATTGCATTAAAAAAAAAAAAAAAAAAATCACTCTCGTAACCTCCAAATTTTCTCACAAGACGGACAGTAGCTAGATCAATTAGAGCATCATTAGTAAGGTTCATCCCAAATTCTAGATTCTAGATTTAAAATGTAGGAGCTCATTTTGTAGAATAGTAAGTCTCATCCTTAGTTTCAATTTCTAGATTTTGAGTCACATTCCACCCATGGAAGCTATAGGTTGGGCCTCCCAATTTCTAGATTCTAGATTGTATGAACCCATTTTGTAGAATAGAAAGTCCAAATTTGGAGATCAACTTTCTAGATTCTAGATTTTACATTTTTTTTTTTTCACATCAATTTTTGACCACACAATCTTTGGGACCGGAGTTCACTTTATCTTTCCTACTATTCTCATACAAATCCAACCCACTGATACTATAGGAAAAAGGGCATTGGCAAAATTGTCTTTTTACCATTTTCGGGTAGAGATTTCATGGCAGCAAGCAAATATAAAAAATAGTTTATGGTAATAAGTTGTACAAGCCTTATAATTGATGATATTTTAAAAAGGGAGAGTAATGTTATCTTTCTATACATGCAATATCTATCCGACATTGATCGTCTTCCTTGATTTCCTAATACAGCAAGGAGAATAAGAACAAGTGAATAAGAAGAAGAAGAAGAAGAAGAAGAAGAAGAAGAAGAAAAAAACATACATGGAAGATCCCATGGATCGTATTTGTAAAAATCGATCTCTGCGATGACAGAGGAGGGAAACTCTTGCTTTGCCACCTTGCGACATAGGTAGTGGAAAACAAGCTCGTCGTCGGTTGGGTGAAATCGGAATCCCGGTGGCAATTTTATTTCACTCTTCACTGTAATGTCTTCCATTCTCTCTCTCTCTCTCTCTCTCTCTCTCTCTCTCTCTGAATCATGTTTCTTTCAGGAAGGAGAAAACAAAGGTTTATAACGGTCTCACTGGCGCATTGATGGTATCGATATTACATCCGCATCCTACCACACGTGGTGGTCGAGATGGTAGAGGTGGTGGAGGTTCTAAGAAAGTTCTTTCTAGTCGACTTGGCCATCAAAGGGCCTTCACATTTTCCTCTCGCAAATGTTAAGAGCACTACAAAAGTTACAACGGTAACACATGCACTCCAAGAAAATTGAGTTTCTATGACATGCAAAGTTGTTACAGAACATGCAAAATGAGTCATAACACATCTTTCGTGACGAGCAGAGTGACGACGTACTTTCGTTGCATAAATAAGACAAATGACGACTAAGAACATGGCATCACAAAAAAAAAAAAAAAAAATTCAACTGTGACAAGCGAATCGTGTCACTAATAGTATTCTTTTCGTGATAACGTACCTCGTCGCTATGAATGTTATAAGTGACGCGCGATATTGTCACAAACAGCATCTTATTGTAATAAAAATAAATATATATTTTGTCAAAAGAATCAAATATAAAACTAAAAATAATTAAATTTGAACCATATGTGATTTGAACACGCAATCTTCTATTCCAAAATCAAGTATGCTACCATTACACCAAAATCATTAGTTTGTTAAAGAAAATAATAATATGTATGAATTCCGCCAATCTCTTTAGCGAAATATTTTTTAGGAAATAATTTCCCCAAAATTATTTCTTTTCATCCAAATTTCTTAAATTTTTTTACTTAATAAAATAATTAAATTATGATTTTTTTTTTAACTTTGTGTCTAATACTTTAATGTGACGTAAAAAAAAAATTGGTAACTGAAGGTTAATGAATTGGCGCTGTATAAGTTATAATAATTCTTTAAGGAATTCACGGAATATACATTAAGTGACAAGTATTTTTACGTGTCACATAGAAGTTGTTGTTATAATTCTTTAAGGAAGTCACATGATTCGCTTTAAGTGACAAGTATTTGTACTTGCCACATAGAACTTGTTGTTACAATTCTTGAAGTAAGTCACATAATAAACCTTAAGTGACAAGTATTTTCACTTGTCAAATAGAACTTGTTAAAATTCTTTAAGAAAGTCGCTACAATACACCTTAAGTAACAATTTTATCACTTGCCACATAGAGCTTGCCATTACAATTCATTGAGGAAGTCACATATTACACCTTAAGTGACAAGGATTTTCACTTGTCACGTAATACACCTTAAGTGATAAGTATTTTCTTTTGTCACAAAGAAATTATTGTTATAATTCTTAAAGGAAGTCATAGAATACACACTACAAGAAAAATAATTTTTCTTGACGGTCGATTTATTGACGTATGTGCAAAATCGTCAAGTAAAATCGTTATCTTGACGATTTTAGACATGCGTCAAGAAAATACCATTTTTTGTCTTATTTTAGAAAATATGACCAGAATACTGGACGATTTTAAATGAACCGTCAAGAAAACCTATTACATTTATTGACGGTTTATTGATAACCGTCAAGGAATATCTATGCGAAAGAATTATCGCGCACATTTCAGCTGTCATTTTAGTAAAAAACTTAAACTTTGTTTTACTGTATCAGCTACGTTGACGGTTGCGTCAAACCACATAAACGGCTCCCACCTCGATCCCTTTAAGAGAAAACCCTCTAAGAGATTTTGCTATCCCATTTTTTTTTTCTCTCTCTCTCCTCCATCTCCATTTCTCATCCCCCCAACCCTAATCCATTACTGGTGGCTCCCTCCTTCTCTGAACCACTATAGCCTCCTCCTACCACACCATCCCGAGGGAGCTCACGGTAGAGCCATCGCACGCACATCTCGCGTTTTGGCCGGCGCTACTTCCATGCCTAAAAGATAAGCCCAACCGCTCAAGCTTCAGATCCAGCACCTTCCGCCTCGGATCCACCACTCAAGCTTCAGATACAGCAGATCTGACTTCTTCCAGATGCCATTGGTCCGACTCCACACCCTCGACTCTCCTCTCTAGCGGACCCTGAGCCCCAACAGCCCCGAGAATCCCTCCCCTCTCCTTGGGGTGGAGGCTGTCACACCCCGATCTCCCGCAGGCTAAATCGGCCGTCCCCGCTAGGCGGAAATGACCGCGCCAGCGCTCCCGCGGAACGATCACTTTGACCCATCCGGGCGTGATGTCGCACGAGCGCTAGTCGCGCCAGTGCAAGGCAGTGGTTCATTGGCTGGCGGCAAGAAGTCTAAGCCACAAAGTCACACAGATTGTCCGAGTGCAGCAGAGTCATGAACGCATAGGCGAGTGGTAACAAGTTCTCTTGAGTCGATAAAAGCGAAAGCATTGAATAACACAAGTTAAAGTAAAACAAGCTCCTTTTATTCATATTGAAACAAGTATTACAGGCGGCGCATAGCCGAGATTACAAGTCGCTCAAGCTCTCTCTCTCTCTCTCTCTCTCTCTCTCTCTCTCTCTCTGAAACATAAAAGCGTGCCAAGTGGCTACATTTATGGATGATATACTGAAAATGTTCAGGTGATGTTCAGGCGATGTTCCAACATTATGTCTTATATATGTGCTTCAGTTTCGAACGCAGCACCCTAAGGCTTCAGAGTCGAACTCCATGCCTTTAGCACGCACGAAGGAGGCATCCACAGCGAACGAGGTTCTCCTGCACCCTGCACACAATCTGGTGGGTTATCAGTACATAAATGCACTGGTAGGGAGGCTACTCTCCCGCTCGACAAATCCAAACACGTAATATAGGTTCCGTGCATCAGCTATTTAGTTGTCTTTCTAGTATTGCCTTAGGATCAGTTTCATGGCATATATGAAAAGCCTAACTCGTGTGGCAGTGCGCCATGCGATATAAGAGAAAACACGGCGAGACTTACCAACTTACCATTTGTCCTTCCCTGTCCAAGGCAAACCAATGTTAAATTCCAAGCACGAGCATATATAAACATTCAGGGGCATAGCATATGCAAACACTAAGTTATGAGCGAGATTACGCTACGGGTGCACGAGTTACAGGAAATATCAGGTGTGTTGCATATTATGATCAAATGCTCTTTATGCACAATGTTGTTGTATCATGATCGTTCAGGTGTTCAGTTATTCTCGATGCGATGCAATGACCCGCACTATGATAGCCGCTAAGCGAGGATGACTTATCTATATGAACATGAGGTCACTGACACGGCACCATAATGGACGGTCTAGTCTCAGTACGGAATGGCGTGCGACGCATAGGCAGGACGACACAGGCTATTCCGTCCTATAGCAGGCGACTATCAGGAGTTCCGTCTGGATCGGATCGGTGCCAGTGCCCCAGCAACCGTCCACGGAACTAAAACCTTGTTTTCAAGTTGTCATGTGACCATGCAAGTCTCAATCTTCAGGGTCTCTGGTCAGACACAGGAACAAGTTCGAAGCAGGATATATATATATGGAACAAGTTATATGGAACAAGTTCGAGTCAGGATATATATATATATATATATATATATATATATATATATATATATATATATATATATATATATATATATATATGAAACTTGTTGAGGCAGGATTTACTCTCAATGTTGAGTATCGACTACACGAGCTATTTTATTCAGTACAGGACAGTAGTGCTCCACGAGCTGGGACTCTTGGATCAATGACTTGGTGCAAATTCCCTGGTTCGGGAAATGCCATAGAAACCCAACGGTCCCGGATACACTCAGGTTTATTTATGCACGGAACAACTATCAGGTAGTATTCCGAGGAGAACCTAAATGAATGCATGACATGCACAGTATCACACGGTCTTGGCATAGTTATGCATCAAGCATTGAAACTAGGCAATATCTATAAGCAGGCAAGCATGCACTTGTATAACATAAGCATTCACATTGGCTCGGGCCCGAAGGTAAGCCGAGGAGTGAAACCGTAAGGGGACTTCTCGAGCGACATTACCTAGGGTCGTGCAGTGCAGTATGGAAGTGCACAATGAAGGGTATAATATTTATACCGTTCTACTCGAGGCATAGCAGAGTCTGGTTGCCCAAGGCAAAGGTAGTATGCAAAGGGTCTGATATATAAGCAATGTTTCATTTCCATGTTCTAGAATAAGCAATACAAGTTAGAATTATTACCTTAGCTAGGTGCGTTGTATTCTTATTAGCATGCAGGGGGGTGATTCACCTAGCGACTAGCATGTACCATTCCGTATTTTATGTGTGCTGGCTAAGCAAAGACAAGTTCACCATAGCCATCCACCTTAGCGATGATTCGCCTCGGTTGAGCGATACTCCGAGCGAGCCTCTGAAAGCCTAAGTCGGTTCTCATAAAAGGCCAAGTCTGGGTAATTCCTTACGAGTTACCTCGCTGAGTAAAGCAGGTCGGGACGTATGCACTTTTGTCGTTTGAATCGGCAGTCCGCTTGAGCGGAACGGGGTATTACATTATCCACCACTCAAAAAAAGTCTCGTCCTCGAGACTTCCTGAGGGCAAGCCATATTATCGAATTTCGGATCTAGCCCAAGCGTAGCTATCTGTCACGCCCCAGTCCCAAAATACGTGGGACCAGGACACGTAAGCATGCCAGTCGCCTGTATATATGGCAACTCCAATATATGGAAACCATATATACGAGCGTACGCTGTATAATGAACAGTAATTCATAAGTGGTAAAACTAATCACAAGTCACAGGGTAATATCTAAATCTCATCCACAGAAATTAAATATGAATAACCAATAATCAGGTAACTAGATCTTAATAACAAATATCTAAAGAATGACAGTCGGATGGAAACAAATCTACTGCCGAAATAGAATATAAAAAAAGGAACCAGATACACACCATATAAGAACAACGTCTGACAATCACGAGGCTCGAAGAGAAGACCTCCTCGGGATAAACGTAACATGCCTGGATCTGCTCTCCTGCGAATGCTCAAGAACATATACACCTGGCAGGGGACCAGGTCCTCAGAGGGACATAGCAAGATACATAAAAATAATATGCCATAATGTAAATACTGAATAAATAAAGGGGGTGTGCTAACCATCTAAGTGAATGCAATTTAAAGACCTTGTAGTACGCATGGGAATGTGTGGGCTAGACATATGTTGACGTAATTCACCAATCGTCATGACTGGCTAGTATATGTGTTATATGCCCACGATCACACGGGTAACTCTGCAATCGTCCATCCCTGCAGAGCATGGAACGAAGGATAAAATAGGAATACCCCATCCTCCTCGGAGCATGGTAATGGGAACAAGAAAACCAATACCCCATCTCCGAGCAGCATGGTAACTCGCTATATATACCGTAATCCCCATCTCCGAAGAGCATGGTAACTTGAGTATATATCAGGGGGGGTGTCCCATATGCCTACTAGATATCTTTCCCGCCCAATGTAGATGTACAAATCGTGAAGACGACGTGGATATCTCATACTATGATGCAAGTCTCTATGAAATAAACAACTGAGCTAAATACCGCTACACGTGTTGCTCACACTGATGGCCAGTCGCGCATGAGGCACGCTTCCCTACATGTACTCACTCTGTGACGTGTAATGATACGTGTCAAGGCCTGGGAAGTTATATCAATAACTTCACAACTTTTAGGTGGGTCTACTAGACACTAGGTCAGACACAAGTCCTAACGTCAACGCCATCGTTGACTGCACCCGAGTCTGCTCGGACGCGCACATTTATATAATATTAAAATAAATAAACATGTAACTAACAATAACTGAATTTAAACAGTACAACAAGACAAGGTATACTTGCCTGGCAAGAGCTGCAAAATACAATGTCCAGATATCAAATGCCAAGAAGTCAGAAACTATGGCCTCAAAAGGAAAGTCTCCGGATGCTAAAATAAACATCACTAACAGTCTCAGAAAATATCAAATAGCTAGAAACGTCTGTCCTTAAGTCCAATTTGGACACAGGGGCAAAAATGACAGTTTCCGGTCAAAGCGGGGTCCACATGTGGGCCCACTTTGCACCGAAAAGCGTGTCAGGGTCAAAGGTCTCCAAATTCGCCAAACTTATTGTCAACAAGTCCAGAACATCGATACAAACCCAACGGAATGTCCAGATCTGGATTCCGATGTGCCGATCACAAAATCGCCTGTCAAGTGGAGCCTGTGGGGCCCACGATACGCGATTTTGTCAACGTTCTCAGAATCGAACCAAACTTGGCTCACAGGACCAGCGTATTTCTACGAGTCCGATGGCGCAAGTTTCGTTTTGATCCGACGTGTATACACAAAGTTGCAGCGTATTCCAGAACTGACGGATACGGGACGTTGTCGGCGGATACGCGTTGATTCCGGTGTGCACGCACATCCGAATCAACTTCTGCGAAATCCCGCACGTCCGTATCAATGGTGCGCACATTTTGGTAAAGACCGCGTGCGACCAAGTCGTCCCATTTGGCGGGGCGTACTCAGTTCCGGGGTGAATCGGGTCGTTGTTTTTCCTGTTTTTGGATCGCGTGCCGCGATCGCCACAGGACGCGATGCACCGAGCGGGTTGCATGGGCACCGAGAGGGTCACATAGCCTACGTGTCACAACTGACAGAATGAAAAACAGAACTACGAGGAGATAGAACGGGTTACCTGAACATGGCTCCGTAGAAGCTGAATTTTCCGTGTCCGGTCACTGGTATGTGTCCTGGTTTGCTGTGTCCGGGCTCCGTCGTGTCCTGGGTTCTGCCGTGTCCTGGTCAGAGTCCAGCGGAGGATCGTCGGGACTCTGCACAGGCCGGTCGGGGGTTGCGGTGTCGAGCCGGAGTGGCTGCTGGGGGTTTTGAGGCGGGGTCGGGTGGCTAAGATGGGGATAGTAGTGGTGGCGGGCTGTGATGGGGGTGGTGGTGGAGAGAAGAGGAGGAGGAGGAGCTGGAGGAGGTAGAGGCTGGCGGGGAGGGGCGTAGCGGCTCCGGCGGGTCTCGGGGAAGTGGTGGAGGAGAAAGGGGGTGGCTGAGGAGAGAGGGAGCGGGGAGGAGGAGGAGGAACTGGGGAGGAGGAGGAGGAACTGGGAGAGGGGAGGCGGAGGCGGAGCCAGCGGGGAGGTGGTCGACGGCTGAGAAAGGGGAGGAGGAGGAGGTCGTGAAGGAGAAGAGGAGGAGGAGAGGGTCGGGGAGGAGAGGGCCAGCGGGGGGGTGTGGCTCGCCGAGGGGTGGGGGGGGGCTCCGGCGGCGGGGCTCACCGGCGAGGGAGCTCGCCGCTCCGGCGGGGGTCGACTGCGGCTCCGCCAAGGGCCGCGGGGGGGGGGGGGGACACACAAACGGTCTGGGGAGAGAGGAAGGAGGAGGAGAGAGAGAAGGTCGGGGGAGACCGGCGAGGGGGGGTGGCTCGCCGCGCGGAGGGGGAGCTCCGGCGGGCGGGCTCGGCGCCGGCGGCGAGGGGGGGTTCTGCTGCTGGGAGAGGGGGGGTAGATTTTTAGGTTTTTATTTATTTCTTTTTTTTCTTTTTTTTTATAAAGAAATATAATAGATATTTTAATAAAATATCTTAAGATATTTCTGGGATATTTGTAGGATATTTCCGGGATATTTCCGAGATATTTTCGGAATTCTTTTCGGGTGGGTCCCGTCTCCAAATGGACGGCGCAGGCTCACCGGCCAGTGAGGGGGTGACACCTCGTACTGAAATTTGCAGAAAAGTCCCTGTAATTTTATAAATTGTGTAAAGTCCTAGTTTTGGGAAATTGCACAATTACAAAATTGTTTGGAAAAAATGCCCGATTCCGGAAAATTCTAAAATGCACAGAACTGAGAGAAATTGCTAGGTGAGGGCCCTGGGGGATGGGGGTGAGTCTGGGCAGGGACTGGGCCTGGTTTCTGGGTGATACGGGTCACCGTATTTAATAATTAATAAATACTGCGCACGGTGTTCTCTAATTATTTAGAGGCAGGTAGGGCCATAATTTTTCTACGGTGTTAATACACTAAATATAGTATACTCAGTGTAGAAAAATAACGTATTTTTGTCTGGGCAAAACAGGTGCATGTTGGGCCTCAAATGTCTGTTGGAAAAGAGATGGGTACAGGTCTGAGAATTTAAATACGCACGTTCGCAACGATATTTGCGCGTCTCATACGAGGCTCAAAACAGAGTATCTGGTAGTTGCACAAAGTGCAGAATAATAGGCTGGCATGTCTAGGAGAGGTATGTGAACATTGTTCGGGGATAACAGTCAAGCTAAAGCTCCAAATAATTAGGAGATGGACAGGTACACAAGTCAATAGGATATGTAAGCAAAATAGATTAATAAATTGCAATAAATCCTAAATGGCTAAAAATAATTCCAAAATACTGGAATCTGGTCGAGGGGGTTTACACTATCGATACCACTAGATCCATTGGAATACATTCCCCTACTCGATGCTTACGCCGCGTGTCGTGTATATTGAGTCAGTCTCATTTGCGCCATGGCGCGGGACAAGTTTCTTAACACGAGGCATATTTCAATCGATCTTGGATAGCGGTCTAAGGCTGAGGCAAACTTATACAAGTCGTTATGCTTGTTCAGGAGGATATTCACTTGCACTAGCATTTGAGTTCAGCATATCGTGAGTCTGGATCGTGCACGGATTCGAAGCGTCCTTCAAATACATGCATGTCAACCAATTTAGCGATAGCGAAGTCTTAGCACTCGAGTTTCACATTTCTTAAGTCTTGGATCGTGCACACATTCAAGGCGTCCCTCAAACATATGCATTCAACCAAACTTAGAGATAGTGAAATCGGACAAGTTACTTTTGCGAAAATCTCAAGGGTTCAATCCAATTCCATATCATTTTCATTCCAACCAAGAATTTGCACCACTGTTAAGCACGATCTGTTCGGTTTACCGACTAACGTTCATCAGTTCGAGACAAACTTAGCACATTTATTATACCCAGGTCTAACCCTAAGTCTTGCTGCCCCAGTTGTGAATCTTATTCAAGCAATATGGTAAAGTCGGTGGCACAGGTTCATTCACTCGGCACAGGGTCGTCTGCCTAATCGCTAGGTCAGCTCACAAGGTCATAGGTAGAAGTTCAAGCATATCGCGATTCATCGTACAAATTCGTCGCACGATGCTCGCCCCAATTCCTAGGGTCAAACCATTGTTCATTTGCACGGGGTATTCTACCCAAGCTCGTTTCACTCAGATTTCTAAACATCGAGCACAGATTCACTTACTCTCAAAAACACGTTCGTTGCACGGGGGACAAGTCCGTTCAGGTAATTTATAATAAATTCAAGTCGCAGGACAAGCCTAGTTATTTGCGTAGTCTATCTCTCCAACCATATTTTTGATAGAATCCATATATCCATTTCAAGTCTAGACCATCAAGCCAAAATTCAACTCTAAACCTTAGATTACATCCTCAAGTCGTCCAACAATATCAACGCGTTCGTCCCCGAAACCATCAAGCGTGATTTACTCCTGGTTCTAGGCTAACTCATCCTAAAACACTTTTGATTCACTGCATTTCAAAAGATTTTGCATCCATCGAATCAAGCTCGTTCATGCAGTGATTGTAGTTCGTCTAGTAAAATCATTCAGCTTTCATTTTTACCGTTTGGTAAATATATGTCTACTTTTAGTAAGCACCAGCTGGCCCGCTGCTGCCCTACAGCCGAGATTCTGGAAGTCGGGACGACGGGACTCGATCACTCGGGGTCGGAATGTTGCCGTGTTGGAGAACACTGAAGAGAGAAGAGGGAGTCTGGAAAGAGAGGAAGAGAGATGGAGTCTTGGATTGGAGAGGTCGGGCCCTAGTTGCTCACTTCAAAATTTTGTTTTGAACATACAGTTGCTATTTGCTAACTTGAACATCCAGTCGGATTTCTTTGTACAGTTGCACTGGGCTGACTTCATTGCACTGGGCTGACCACTTTACATAAAAAAATAAAAAAAATTATTAGCTTTCTTTTTTTCTTGCACTGGGCTACAGCCCAGTGCACCGAGTCTGACTTCACAAATAGTTTGACCATAGACTGTTCGAACTATTATATGAATAGAATTTGAACAAAATTACTGTTTCGATCCTTTAACAAGTTCGAACTCGATTATCTACATATCCAACTCGAATATGTTCGTGAACATCAATAATAAAATACTTATTTTATTTCTTACTGTTGTTAATTCATCAAAAGCAACCACATAATTTCTTTAACTTGTTTCTTGATTGAAGCAAAATTATGACTCTTCAATTGTTTTTTTAACTGAAGCAAAAAAGGGGTGCTATCAATAGCAATTTTCAAGAATTTATGCGTACAACAGCTGCCAACTTCCTTCATTCATGCATACAATAGCAAGTTTTGAGAATTCAGCTGGTCTCTAGAGAACATTTCTCACATATTCTCATCCAAGGCGGAAGACAAACTTTTGAAATTAGACCCCATATAGAATATAAAAAAAAAAATTATAAAAAATAATACTTCACCAAGACTTAAACCTAGGACCTCTAGTATGGAAAACTAACATAATAACCACTACATCACAACTATCTTATTTTAAAATAGGTCCATAGTACATAATAGTTCTATTTTAGATACAAAATTAGTAGTATACATATATTTAAACTGATTTTCTGGACTCATCTGTACCATGGGTTCTGGACGGTCGTCCTGACTGCCCTGGACCAGAGCCCGCCCTGTTCTCATACCAGCTGGACCTGCCAACTCCTTTTTCAAATTCCAACAACCTGTACTCTTTTTTTTTACTCACACACACCTACTCTCCTTAGCGGACCCGTGGCTCGAACAGCCATCCAGCCGGTCCAGGTACCAGCGCGCTCCCAAAGGAGCTAACAACGCTTGGTCCAACAACCTATACTCACCCTCCAAATTTGTTTCTTACTGTTAGAATATCAAAAGTAATCAATGCAAGCTGTGTCCTTGTCTTGTCTGAGTCCGGTCCACACAAACGAACTTAACGGATCGAACACGAGCATGATTCAAACTTTCCGGGCCGGGTCTGAACACTACAAAATTTGTTCGAATTTAACAGAGTCGGATCCATGCCAATCCGAATCTATTTTCGGTCCGAACTTGAACAATGGACTGTCCGGATCTATACTCATCCGGCGCCCGCCACTCCTTCTCCGCCATCAAGCTCTGCTTCCGAAGCCCCTCCCTCGACAAACCCAACTATTATACAAAGCCTGCACAAACCCAACTATTATACCACCTGTGCTTCAGCCTCTCTCGGGGTGGGGGGGGTGTGGGGTGGGGGAGGGGGGAGCTGAGGAGGGACCTTTTGGGTTGGGTTGGGTTGAGTTGGATCTTGGGATCAAATAGAAATGGGCTGTAGTTTGGACCTTTTGGGAGGGGCCCAATTGGACCTTTGAATATCATCAACTTGAATGTAAATGTCGTTGATGCATAAAAAAAAATATAAAATGGATGGGTTAATTAGCGTTTAGATCCTAGATTTTATATCAGTTAGAGTTTAAGTCCTGACATATCCAGTAAAAAGTTTAGATTCTGGATTTTTAATTTTTTTTCCTCCATTATACGGTTTATTTTCGTATTTCTAACATGTGTTGGTTGTTGTCTTTGTACTCATATTCAGGATATAACGAGAAAAAACGAAACAAAAAATAAAAATTCATGGTCTAGACTTTTCAATTGAGCATATAACGCTTAAACTCTAAACTGGTATAAAATCTAGGATTTAAAAGCTAATTAGCGAAAAAATAAAATAACTAAGTTTAAGAAAAAAAAAAATTAGTTTGTGACTTTCCGAAAGAGAATACTTTCAGAATCTGCTATAATATATGACCATACATCCTTTCTAGTAATATCATTCAGAGTTATCATCGTCTCGATTCGTCAGTACATATCGCCACATCACACACAAAAATAAGAAATACAGTTCACGAACGACCTCCCCATCCATCCCCTAATAATTCAGGACCGGCTCTGGTCCAGGACAGTCAGGACGATCGTCCGTGCCCATGGAACAGGAGGATTAAAAAAAAAAATTCAGTTTAAATATATAAATAATTTTGTAACGAAAATAAAACTAGTATGTAACATGGGTCATTCTTTATACAAATAAATTGTGGTGTAGTGGTTATTATGTTAGACTTACACACAAGAGATTCTTAGTTCAATTTTTTGTGGAGATATTTTTTTTATTTTATTCTGGTTTCATTCTTTTTTATAAGTTTGTCTCGAACTCCCATGAGTTCAGAACCGGCCCTGTAACAATTAACTTGAATTTAAATATCTTTGGTGATTAAAATTTAATAATTCAGTTAAAAAATATCTACATTTTCTTTTAGTTTGCGACTTTTCGGAGAGGTGGTTGTTTTCAGGAAGTATAGTAACGTATGGCTATACGTTCCTCCTTAGTCATGGCAGATATATATATATATATATATATATATATATATATATATATATATATATATAGTATCTGCTTACTGTAGCAATCCCCATCGGCCCTCCTACATAAATGTCACATTTGCTGATGGGCTCCCATTCCATTTATAGTTTAATGACATTTCATTAATCACTAACCTTTTTTAAAAATAGGGATTAATTAAAGCAACTTGGGTTACCACTAACGCACTAGTAATCAAAGTGGATAAGCTCGTAACCCCATAGATTTATGATGATAAGGTTTTGGTGGGCGAGGAGTGGGACCCACCGGTTTGGTGCGTGCCCGTGCGCATCCAAGGATCTGCCATGAACCCCACAACAGCAAAAGTTACCAACTAGCCACTCACGTATGACCACGTCAGCACGTTCCTCTTTTCGTCGGACGCGTGTTGTGTCTGTGGTGGTCGGAGTTGTGTTTCCTGTCTTGTGTGGAGCACGTGATCTCCTGTACACGTGTTGCCGTGGAAACTACCCACTTTTGTATCTTTGACTATTTCTCACAAGAATTTGGAATATACCAACCCGACCTAACTGGCGTCGTATAATAAAAAATATTTTGTTTTTTAAATACAGGCTTATTTTCAATTTGATACCCTTTAACTTTTCAAAATTTTCAATTTTATATCATACCAATTAATCCCTAAACTATTAAATATTTTTAAATCAATATCCTCCCTCCGTCACTCAGAAATTAAATTTTTTGTTTCAAAATAAATAATAATTTTTTTTACTAATTTATCTCCAATCCTTCTAGAGGTGTTTGAAATGACTACGAATGAGAGTTATTTTTTCGTTTAGAATTTTTCATTAACGCTGCTAAGATATTAAATTGTACAATTATAGTTGAAGTATAAAGTTATCTCCATTGACGGATGTGGATGGTTATCGTGTGTATCACTAACAATCAATTTTGTATGTATAGAACTAAGTCGTAAATATGTGACAATTAAGTCATAAACTTCTCACTTATTTATAAGAGTAGATGAAACGTTTGGATACATCATGACCAAAAATTTATCGTCTAATATGAATTGTTGTAGATTTGGAAATTAGCATACATGTTCAATTAATTAACAAGCATGTCAAATTAAATATTTCACTAATTAATATAATATACTATTAATTAGCATGTATGTCAAATTTAACATACATTCACGTAAATTTTGTTTGTATTTAAATCTAAACAATTCGTTTCAAATGACGTGCGGCTGATATTGTGTATTTTTTTTAGAGGTTAAATTGTATATGTCATATGATCCCGATCCATATATATATATGTTAGTAAATTCACGTGCGTTGAACGTAAATTAATTTTTTCTTCTGATATTAATATAAAATTATTTGAATATATTTAAAATAAGATTTATTATATATATTTTTATATTTTAATTCGAATTTGTTATATATTTGATTATATTTTAATTAGAATTAGTTATGGATATATTTTTACTTTCATAAAGAGTCTTAAAACGGCTAGCTACGTAATATTATATAATTATAAACAAATATCTCTTCTAACTCATGTGGTTATGGTAGTAGGTGTTCTTCCTGGTTGACTGAATTTGAATTCATGTAATTTTATTTATAACAAATTTATATTTTTAATAAATTATTTTATCTAATATTATTTTTTTAAATAATTAATTGATGATATATATACGATTTAGACGGTTCACTTTTGAACCATTTTAAAACTTCATTATATTATAAAAGATAATATATATATATATATATATATATATATATATATATATATATATATATATGGTTTGACAAAAACAGGTTAAATACAAATAAAATTTTATTTGCGACCAAAATTGAAGAGCGTTATTCTGATAAAATTACGAATTGTTGTTACATTTTGCAGAAACAACACATTTTGAAAATAATGTCTCTTTTGCTTTCAAAACTTTTTGCCATTAAACTAAAAAAAAAAATCAAAGGAGATTCTGTACTATTTTCGGGATCCCTTTCTCAAAAATTAAGTTGACGATCAGCAATTCCAAACCACCGGCCTTTATATGTCTAAACTGTGGGTCGGTGTAATTTGTGGAACTTTTATGAAAAAGAATAACATTATTAGTGGACCATAGTGCGAAATTTGAGATATAAGCGACTTACATGCTAAAAAAAACATCAAATATATATATATATATATATATAACTCGAGAAGAAAAAGGAAGTCTTATATTTTGGCAACCAACTCTTGTCCTCTAGAGCAAGAGTCCACCCTTAAATTCAATCAGACCCCTTCTCGACCAATCAACTCCACGCAGCCTCTGACGCCTCCGATTGAGTGTTCGGCAGGGACGTCCCGATCCAACGGCCTAATCCAGCACTCTTCCAACTCCCCGTCGTTGAGCGACACGTGTCCTCCAATCCCCGTAAGCTTAGAGACACATGTCAGTTTGTCATCGTCCTCGTGCACGTACGTCAATGAGAGGTAAGCTCGCAGTCGAGTCAAGTCGAAGTTATGTTGGGTTGGAGTAGCATGCTAGATATTATCAACGTCACAAATAATATCACGACGCAACTGGACAAAGTGAAGTGATTCCGTTAGACAACGAGTCGAGCTTAATTTTTTTTTTTCTTCTGAAGTTCAAACTCGTGTCGGCAGCAAAATTGAGCTCATTAACAAGATAATTACTATAGATACAGCAAAAATTATTTGATAATTTTTTTTATTCACAAATTTATCACTTAACAAAAATTTATTAATTAAAACTTGTCCCCCTCTTATTCTCTAAAACTCTAATCATAAATTCATTCAACTCACATATCCTAGTTAGCAATCATGATGACCACGAAAAAGATCAATCGACGGCCAGGAGAATCTCGTCTCCTCCTTCGCCTCCATAGTCAACGAAGATCACGACGACCCCCACGACAATTGCCACCACGTCAACGCCGTACCCTGCAACTCATACACCCCCCCCCCCCCCCCCCCCCAACCCCCCGTGTTCCGTTTCATGTTGAATGATAGTGTTATTTTATGGGTTGTTAGAAATTTTGACAGTCCTGATCTATTGGAAGGACTGTACTTTTTTTGACATTTCTACATATTGGAAGGATTATCAAATTTTTTTGATACTCTTAAAGATGACATGCTATTTTAGAATTGTTAAAAATTATGACAGTCCAAAAAATACAATGGATTGTCAAATTTTTTGACAGTTTTGTATATTGGTAAAATTGTCAAAAATATTGGCAGTCCTAAAAAATAGTGGACAGCTCTTAATAAATTGTTTGAGTGATAAACTTGTAAAAAAAAAAATTGGACAGCTCCGAATAACTTTTACAATGCCTTTATAAATATTAATTGACAATGTTAGGAGCAACCATACCACACACGCGGAGTTACCCTTGGGCATGGCCGATCTTACAAATTTTTAATTATTTTTTTATTTTATTTTAAAATATTATTTTAGTTGTATTTTATTCTTTTGTTTGAATGCGAAGTTTACAACAATTAACTGATAAATAAATTATCATAAAATTAATATTTTAGATGGCATGCTAGTGTCCTCGTGTCGTTCAAACTATACATAAATTCCACACGCTAATCTATGTTTAACTACCACTAACAATCTCATCAATTATGTTTCAACTTTGCTATTTGGCACCCGAGTACACGGTCCGTCCTGTGCATCCGCGACTGCGGAGGAGGTCAGGAAGGCCGGAGGCGGAGCAGAAGGGATGGGGGAGGTGCGATGTCGCAGGGGAAGAATGGAGGCGGTGCAGGAAAGGGAGGGGATGGTGGCGGCGGCGGAGCAGGAGGAGGAGGGAGGCTCCGATGGCGACGCGAGAGGGGTGGGAGGCTGAGGAGGAGGAGGAGACAGCGGTAGCTGTGACGGCGGCGGAGGCACAGTATTCCCTTCCCCAGCCATCCGTCTCCTCTTTTTTCGCACTCTGGCGATCTCCGATGGCCGGTGCGACCTTTTTGGCATCCGTGGGTGCACGGAGGACCGTGCATCCAGATGCCAAAAAGAATTTTCGATTACGTTTGTTATCACTAAAAAATTATCTCCTTAATTGCGTTTATTAGACGACAAAAGTCTTTAGCCATTATAACCACGACTACTTCCTCCTCCTCCGAAAAAAAATTCAAACCCTCCTCTCTCCTCCTCCTTCCTTCCTTGTCCCTGTTCACAAAACCCTAGCTAGCTAGCTAGGCAGCTAGCTTCTCGGACCATGTCGAACCCGACCAAGTCGCTCCCGCCGGGCTTCCGGTTCCACCCGACCGACGAGGAGCTCATCCTGCACTACCTCCGCACCCGGGCAGCCGCGCCCCCCTGCCCGGTCTCCATCATCGCCGAGGTCGATATCTACAAGTTCGACCCGTGGGATCTTCCCGGTCAGCAACAGTACTTGCTTATTTATTTTTTCATTGATAAACAATCTCGTGAAGTTGATGATGTGCATGGGCTTTTATATATAATTATGTCGCGCATGATGATGATCAAATTGCTCATATTCTCCGTGGACAGCCAAAGCGACGTTCGGGGACAGGGAGTGGTACTTCTTCAGCCCGAGGGACCGGAAGTACCCGAACGGGGTGCGGCCGAACCGCGCGGCCGGGTCGGGCTACTGGAAGGCGACGGGGACCGACAAGCCGATCGCCGGCGGCGGCGGCGGCGGCGGGAACGGGGACGCCAACGCCAACGCCAACGCCATCGCCATCGGGGTGAAGAAGGCCCTGGTCTTCTACACGGGTCGGCCGCCCAAGGGCCAGAAGACGGACTGGATCATGCACGAGTACCGGCTCGCCGACGCCGCCAACGCCAACACCTACAGGCCCCTCAAGCTCAGGGATCACTCCATGAGGGTCAGTCACGTCACCTTTTGCCAATTTAATTACTCCCTCCCTAATGAAAAAGTCTTGTAGTTTATGGCATGGTATGGCATGCATAGATGAGATGGTGATAGTTATTATTATTTTTATTTTCTTCTTTTAAATTACAGTTTTTTAAATTAATAATTAATTTAATCCTGCGTGAATTGTACCACATCAGTTGGATGACTGGGTCCTGTGCCGGATATACAAGAAGACCAACAACCTGCCATCATCAGTCCCTCCCCTGACGGACGTCGACGACTACGTATCCGGAGCCGAAGACAGCGTTATGCAGACCTCACAAGCCGGCGCCGGCGCCGGCGCCGGCATCACGGCACAAGAAGCCCCTATGAAGTTCGAAAAGGCGTTCTCGATATCCGAACTCTTCGGCGACGACTATGCGGCGGGCCAGAGCCTGCAGTTCGATGCCTCGCAGCCCGAGCTCGTTCCTGGATTCGACTACACCTCGCTCATGGCACATGCGCATGCACCGCCAACGTTCGGCCCGAGCCAAGTACTCGGCGGCGGCGGCTACAGCTACGGCTACGGCGAGGACACGGGCAATAGCTACCAAATACCGAAGCGCCAGCGGATCGTCGGAGACGGTTACGGTGAGCCTTGCTTCGCGCCCAACCTGTCGAGCCACTTTGACAGCAGTGGCTTATTGATCAACCAGCAGCTGCAGCTGCTGCTCAACTCTCACTTGGGTCTGCACTGAGCCAAGCTCAACAACACATCATAGTGAAAGAACATTCAGACGACTATATATGCATGATATTGATTAGCTTGGGTTATTTTTTTTTTTTCCCCCTGTGTCCATAGATTGATTGGTAGATTGTGTCCATGAATCGATTAAAGGCTTGACACGGGGAAAAAGGAAGTCTTATATTTATTTTTTTCTCCTTTGTCCATGAATCGATTAAAGGCTTGACACAGAGGGATTGTGAACAAGAAGTTTGTAGATATAAGCTAGGATGTGGTTTTACAGACACCATTCATGTAAGATTAAAAAAAAAAATTACAATTAATTATATTATATATTGGAGTGTTACTGATATGGATTTAGGCCATGAATGGGAAACAACATCCGAAAGCGGTACGTGTCTCCTCTTTACTGGCTCGTGTTTAACTACGGTACGCGAGTGTCCACAGCAAAAGAATATCAAACAAAATATTGATAATACGCGTAAGAACTGAACCGTACAGCGGGCTGCGTTGGGTTGGAACCCAATCCAATTTTTTTTTTTTCCCTTTTTATTCTTATATTTTTTATTTGAATTTTTTTTCTTATGATTCAATTTACACCTAACTCTTTCTAGCCTATTCCATCCCACTCCATCTTAACTTTCTCGTTCCGTCTCTGAATATATTAACAATATACTGGTAAGTGTACCAAAAATTTATAACAAATTTTGGGGTCTAAAAAATCGATTGGGTCAGGACTGGATGGGTTCATTTTTTGTATAGTCCTGGTTAAATGACGTTATTTCAACTGTCAATATTATATCTAACTTAGGACTCGATTGAAAATTCTTTATAAGGCTTTTGCCTTGCGATTTAAGAAGGTTTTACAAATATAGTAATGAGAGAGTTTCACGTTACCGTTTGTGCGTGTAATTCCCGTAAGATTTTCTTGATTAAAGAAATTTAATTTTTTTTGTCCAGTGTAAAATGAACTATTGCCTATTTTGTTACCATTTGTTTGTGTATATATGTATAATTTTATTTACTTCTAGTCTTTGTGCATTTTCTTTTGGGAATGAATTTTTGGAGACAGATATATGACGTTTCACCTCCTATGGATGATGGAAGATGCTATTGGACTAAGTAAACTACTAAAACTTGTCTCCATCCTTGGTCTCTAGTCTCTATTGGTAAGTGGTGGCATTGCATGGCTGCTGAAAAGCATGATAAGCACTAAAAAATGTTGGGATATGGTTTCTTATAAGAAATATTTTGGATTTCTTTCAGATGTATGATGTATACCCTCTAAAATATTTATATTTTTGAAAAAATTTCAAAATATCAGACTTCCTTTATTTTTTTATTGCTATTATTAAGGTTCAATATCATGATATCTTATTGTTATTATTGTGATTAAAAGAGTTATTAAAACTAATATTGTAAGTTACTACCTTAGTTAATTAATTTACAAATTCTAATTTAGTTTTAATTAAATTAAGTTGCTAATTATCGAATATGTAGTCCTAATTATTTATTACTAATTATCTATATTTAAGCTATAAACTTTTCTAATTATTACAAATCAAAATAATCCCTTTAATCTCTCCTCCCCTACATGTTATGTACCCTCTGCCACTCCATACTAGACAACACCTCTCTCTGGGAGTGTGAATTATTCGATTTTGGACCGAAAATCCAACCAAATTAGAAATTTTTGTCCGGTCTCTCTACTCTCTCGAATATACTCTGCAACCAGCAACCCAACATGTGTGCATAACTATTCGCTTTTGGACCAAGAATCAAATCGAACCAAACCAAACAAAATAAGAGTTTCAGTTCGGTTCGGGAAAAAAAAATCGTCATGTTTCTTTTTTGAAAATACTAAAAAAATTCTTTCGATTTCAGTTTCAATTTCAGTCAAAACAAAAAATTGAAAAGACATTACACAATTATATAAATACCCTCAATTTTGTGCATATTTTATGATTGAAAATGTGTATATCCTGAAAACAACAATTATATGTATGTGTTTTAAAGTCGAATTTTGGGTCCAACTTTAAAATACAATGAAAGTATGTATATATAATATATATTTTTAATATAATTTAGGCTAAATTATAAGTTGATACCCTCAACTATTACAAATGTTCAAGTTAATACCCTCGACTTTGATAGACGTCAACCCTATATCCTAAAAATTTAAAAATGATCAAATTATTCATGCCCCCTCCTCTCTCTCTCTCTCCCTCCCTCCCCCATTTGCTGCACAACTGAAAATACCACCGGAGCTGGACCAGCTACTCAAATGGAGAGAAAGCAGCAGCAGCTAAAGAAGTCGTCTCATGCGGACTGTTGCTGCCACCGTCGCGGGTGGAGGGGGTGGCGGGGTTGGGGGTGTGGCGCAGGGGTGCAGTCGCCGGGAGGGGATAGTGTAGCCGCCGGAAGGGAGGGGAGGAGGGGGGACGATAATAATTTGGTCATTTTTATAATTTTAGGATATCAATTTGACACATATCAAAATTGAGGATATCAAATTGTAATTTAGACTATAATTTAACCACAATCCTAATTTTGGATTAGAGTTATTAAATAATAAAAATTGTCCCACTGAACCAACCGAAAAACCACTGCTCATTCTTCCACGCCTGAGGACTCCTCGATCCCCTGTTTTCCTCTGTCTAACGCATGGATGTCTCATCGACGATGTAGAACACAAGGAATCAACCACCTAAATAATACAAGTTTACAAAAAAATGAAAATAAAAATACAAAAAATAGGCAAGCTCGTCAAAATGTTTCACATTTCAAATAAATTCCTTAGTGCGCTTTTTGCATTTGGATTGATTTAAACTAAGAACAACTTTTGTCAAATTCTAACTATTTACGATATTGAACCCAGATTGTATATATTAAAGGAGATTAAAACCCGTGCTCTTCATATTAACAACAGAGATATATATACAAGAGTTTAGTTAGACTTGGCTAACAATAAATATGCTAAGAGATATTCACAATCAATCTATAATAACTACCTAACTATAATTAGGTAGGCTAACAACTAAGAGAGATTCACAATCTATGATAACTAACTAACTATAATTAGGTAGGCTAACACTCCCCGCAGTCGTAGCGGAAGATTTCCGTACGTTGAGGCTGTCTCGAAAATCATCAAAGAGTATATGTGGAAGTCCTTTGGTAAAAATATCAGCAATTTGGTACCGAGATGGAACATGGAGTACTCGAACATGGCCTTGAGCAACTTTCTCGCGGACAAAATGTATATCCATTTCGATATGTTTAGTGCGTTGATGTTGAACTGGATTGCCTGAGAGATAGATAGCACTAACATTGTCGCAATAAACGATGGTAGCCTTCTGAATCGGAAAATGAAGCTCAAGAAGCAAATTACGTAACCAACATGATTCAGAAACGACATTGGCGACTCCTCGGTACTTGGCTTCGGCGCTGGAACGAGAGAGAGTAGGTTGACGTTTGGAGGACCAAGATAGTAAATTTTCGCCAAGAAAAACACAATAACCAGATGTCGAGCGTCGAGTGTCAGGACAGCCACCCCAATCTGCATCGGTGTATGAAATGAGACTTGAAACTGATGATTTATAGAGTTGCAAGCCAAGGTCAAGTGTGCCTTTAATATAACGAAGCACCCGCTTTAAAGCGTGCATATGCACGACTTTAGGATTGTGCATGTGTAAGCATACCTGTTGAACTGCATAAGATATATCCGGCCGGGTGAATGTGAGATATTGTAATGCACCTGCTAAACTCCGATAATGAGTCGGATCGTCGAAGGGGGGATCTGAATCATGAGTGAGTTTGGTTTTTGTGTCAACAGGTGTATTAGAAGAATTGCATGTCTTCATTCCTGCCCTGTCGAGAATCTCCTCCGCGTATTTTGATTGACTCAGAAAAAGTCCGGAAGAATTTCGTGTAACTGCAATTCCCAAAAAATAGCTAAGAGGTCCTAAATCCTTCATAGCAAATTCTGAAGCCAGAAGAGATATAATAGACGAACGTAAGGCTGTGGATGATGTCGTCAAGATGATGTCATCAACATAAAGTAGAAGAAAGGCTAGGTCGGGTCCTTGATTGTAAATGTACAGGGAGTGATCCGATTTGCTATGAACAAAACCAATGGCAGCGACAAACTCGGCAAACCGCTGATACCAGGCACGGGGTGCTTGTTTGAGACCGTAAAGCGACTTCTTCAATAGACATACGTAGTCAGGGTGTGTAGAATCCCAAAAATCCAGTGGTTGATGCATGTATACTGTTTCGTTAAGGTGGCCATGCAGAAACGCATTTGTGACATCCAATTGGTGAATCGGCCAAGAATGACACAAAGCGATGCTGAGAACAGTACGAATAGTAGCGGGCTTTACCACGGGACTAAATGTTTCGTCACAATCCACGCCAACCTGCTGAGACCTGCCATCACCTACAAGTCGGACTTTATGCCGCTCAAAAGAACCGTCAGAATTCTTTTTGTGACGAAAAATCCACATAGAACGAATGACATTCACATTAGATGGGCGTGGAACTAAATCCCACGTATTATTTTTAAGAAGAGCATTAAATTCGTCGTTCATGGCGGATTTTCAATTTAGGTCAGACAAGGCAGCTTTTGGGTTGCGGGGAAGAGGTGATGGTGTGATTGAGGAAGAAAGATTGAATTGGCGTTTGGGACAATAAATCCCATGCATACTCCGCGTGATAATAGTACGAGTGGGATTTAGTGGTAGGGATGGATGGCTGGTCGTAGCAGACTGCTTGGGAGTGGACGAGCCAGAGGTATTTTGGAGGGGAGAAGTTTGGGCCATTGGGAGCGGGCCAATGGAAGATGCCGGAGGCGGCTGGGTGGGCTCAGTAGGTGGTTGCGGCCCAAAGACAGGGGCAATGGGCGTGGGAAATTCGAAATGGGGTTGAATATTTGGATGCAAGGAATTATCCAAAAATGAGTATGACGAATTTGTGGAAGGATTGATCTTAGTGAATGTGAAACGAGTTTCGTCAAAATGGACGTGTCGAGAGATGATAATTCGTTGGGAAGAAATATCATAACACTTGTATCCTCTATGATTTGGTGGATATCCTAAGAAAACGCAAGGAGTGGAACGAGCTTGGAGTTTGTTAATTGTTTGGGAGGGAAATAATGGAAAACAAAGACAGCCAAAAACTCGAAGGTGATCGTAGGAAGGGGCTCTAGAGTAGAGGATATCCGTGGGAGAATGGTTCTGAAGATTTTTGTGAGAAATTATATTGAGAAGATATGTGGCCATTTGCAAGGCGTGATGCCAGAGAGCGGATGGGACTGAAGAGTGGACAAGAAGAGTTCGCATGATGTTATTAATAGCGCGGATTTTGCGTTCGGCTTTTCCATTTTGGGAAGAAGTATAGGGACAAGAGAAACGGAATTCAAGACCATTTTGTTGACAAAAAGATTTGAAGGCGTTATTAGAAAATTATGTCCCATTGTCACATTGGAATGTTTTTATGGGTTTGTGAAATTGGGTTTGTATAAATGTGCTAAAGGCCGAAAAAAGAGGAAAAATTTGCGATTTTTTGCCAATAGGAAAAGTCCACAAAAAATCACTATAGTTATCAAGAAAGAACACATAATACTTATGTCCTGCAGAGCTTAACACAGGGGATGTCCACACATCACTATGCACTATATCAAAAGATGACAAAGTGCAAGCATTAGAAGAATAAAAAGGTAGTTTCACATATTTTCCAAAAACACAAGATTGACAAGTATTAGAATGGGAGATGGGCTTACAATCAATAACCCTCTTATTCTTAAGGGAATGTAAAATAGAAACTCCTGGGTGTCCTAATCGATTGTGCCAAAGAGTAGGCGACAAAGCAGCACATGTGGATGGCGAGGCGGTTTGTTGGCGTGTGTTGGTGATGGGGTAGAGGTCGCCAGTGCTATTACACCTCATGATTTGCCTCCCAGTCTGAATGTCCTTCACAGAAAATCCACAAGGATCAAATTCAATGGTCACATTATTATCAGTCGTGAAACGACGAACAGAAATAAGATTTTTAATAAATTTCGGGGCATGAAGCACATTTGTTAAACGAAGGGGTGGGAATGGCGTAGGAAGGGATTTCTGTCCATAACCATGAATTGGGATTTCCTGACCACTACCGACAATAATATTTTTATTTTTGCTCAAATTAAAATAAGCCGTAAGATTACCTCCATCGCTTGTCATATGAGAAGTGGCACCCGTGTCCATGTACCAATTATTATCTGGGGGGTTTAAAGGAGATTAAAACCCGTGCTCTTCATATTAACAACAGAGATATATATACAAGAGTTTAGTTAGACTTGGCTAACAATAAATATGCTAAGAGATATTCACAATCAATCTATAATAACTACCTAACTATAATTAGGTAGGCTAACAACTAAGAGAGATTCACAATCTATGATAACTAACTAACTATAATTAGGTAGGCTAACATATATGATCCATGAGATCTTTGTAGTTATGAAAGTTTTCTTAAGTGATTTGGTTTGGCTAAAATAACATATGGTACATATTCTCATCTTTAGTTAATTAGATAATACTAGCCTTAATGGAACCCACAGTTTTTTTCTAAAAATCGAGCCACCCATATTTATATTATATTATAAATAGTGACGGAACTAGTCTCCAAAATTAGAAAGAGTCGAACTTTAAGATATAGTTTAAGCAACACGAGCACACTGGAATCGTACGTCTAATTTTTTTTTTTTTTTTACAATTTATTTATCACTAAACTGTTGCATACTTCAAATCCAAACAAAAGTATAAAGCATAGCTAACAAAACATAATAAAAAAATTAAAATAAAAATTTTCAAACATTTGGACCGAACTACAGTGGCCTTGTCCATGTGGAGCAACGCCTCTAATTACAAAAAATATTGTATAATAATATAGGTGTTGATTAAGAGAAACAAGAACAAAATTGTGATGTTGCTTAGAAGTTCCCAAATTTTAAATAATTAGAATTAATTAGCCTCTAGTTAACTTAATATGTTAAAAGAATATAAATTACCAAATTTACAAAATTATATTTCTTGCCATATATCGTTTATTCACGTACACACCACCACAACTAAAATATTTTTGGGTGCTCAACTGATACCACATCGTCATATTTACATGATACCCATGGCCAACTACACAATGTCACATCATCAAACTGATTATGTATCAAATAATCGAATTCTCTATATTATTATTGTTGGGTTTGAATTTGTAATCTATGGAATATTCTAACATCCATGTGGCAACAATAAATGTGTATTTCAATATAAGTTTAATCTTATATATTAACTTCAACACAAGGGGGTGGTAGCTCTTGTGGTTGAGATGGTGAAGTATTTTTCTAGAGAGCAAAGTTTGAATCATCATAAAAATATTTATGTTTTATCACTCATTTCTTTAAAAAAATTCTGACTAGCTAAAGGGACTTAGCGACTCGGATTCGGAATGTGATGAAATGCGCAAAGTGACGTTTAACATTTTGCACTTTGTCGACATTTCACGTGGGCATTTACGCAGCGACGTTACGAGTGGGCGTTGCGTGGTGACATTACGCGAGTGTGTTTACGCGTGGGCATTGCACGAAGCATTATGCAGGGCATTTACGCGTTCGTGTTTACGATGTGGCGTTATGCGAGCGCACTTAAGCACAGGCGTTAAGCAAGAGCACTCTGCGCAGACAGTGCGCGTGGATGTTGAGTGCTTAATTATGTTGTTGTGTTGTGCAAAATTAAGTGTTTGTTGTTCTTGAAGTGTAACTATCATTTAGTGGGGGCTACTGTTGTAATCATCTACTTAATGTAGAGTTATTCTCCAGGTTTAATGTACATCATGGATAGTGTACTGCTAAGGGGCCGGGATTGGCTCCCCTATATATTTAGAAGTTCTTCTCTTTTGGAAGATGGAATAGAGAAAATATATGCTTCGTGAGAGAAGTTAGCAGCAGTGCCACAAAGAGCAACGAAGTGATGTTAGTGCACGTAGAAGAGAGTCCCAACTTCTGTTCGAGTTCTTCGTACATGAGTGATAAAGGAAGCGTTCGAGAAGTTCGTGCTTTTGAACTTACTGGTTTTTGGGAGCAGATTGACGGAATAAAGTCAAATATTTCTTTGAGCGATGGTGATTTTGATCACCCTAGCTAGTTGACATCTTCAACTTCTTCTTTCTCGTGTTTCATCTTTCTTGTGTTCTTTGTGGTTGTAACGAGTTTTTAATAGCAACTTTGTTGGAAGTTTCATTAACTTTTTTATTAGTCAAACTTGTAATTTTTTCTTTACGTAGTTGTAAGAGTAGTCATTGAAAAAGTTGTACTTTTCAATTTTCTACGTATGATGTATGATCATTGTAACTGCAGGAATAACAATTACGAGAAAACATACTCTTATTTTTAAGACTTAACAAAAACTACTTGATGATGTATCATCATATAGTATTGGTGTCATGTAAGGGACATCCAAAAATTATAACCCTAATCCCCACACAACCCACCACCAAAAGACACTCATAGCCTCTTGCAAGAAGTCATAAATGTTAGTGCTCTCTCAACCTTTTTCATGTCCTCCTCAATCCTCTTCCTCTTATTTCTTCTCGAATTGTTGCGAAGATAGGGTTGGATTAAACTTTGACTCGCATAAAGGAGAGTGACATTTAACTCAATTAGTTTGAGGTTTGAAAACTTTTAGATGAGGTGACTTGCTCTGATACCATCAAATAAATCAGTAATATTAAATTTATTAATGAATGATATATATATATATATATATATATATATATATATATATATATATATATATATATATATATATATATATATGTAAATATGTGGTCCGGGCCGTCTCCACCGAGGCTCGAATCCCGCTCACCCGGACCACATATATATATATAGGAGTAGGAGAAAAAATATGTATCCATATAGAAAAAATAATCTAATACTAAATCTAACTAATATCAAATCCTAAATCTAATTATTATCTAACTAATATCAAATTATAAATCTAAACAAACTCTAAAGTCAATAATACTCTTAAGTGACTATAAAATTGGTTCTTGTTTTCACATTTGAACCTATAGGCACACTTGCATTGTCTTTGAGTTACTTAACAATTAAGGTAGGAAGGTCTTGTTATCCAAATGCTTTGAACGCCTTTCAACATCCTCCTCGCTGTCCATATTATTCAATTCATGAGCTTCTAATATTTTAAGGTGCAGTTGCAACAAAGGAGACACAAATGGAGGATGCTCCCCAAATGACGAGTCATTTCTTACAATACTTAATGTTATCTCTTTAACCAACATATGTAATATAAATTAATAGCAAATCCATCATGTGCGGAAGCCTAATTAATTAGTATGTCATGAACACAAAAAGTCGATTCCAACTTATTGGAAGATATACTTGTCTAATGAACAACTTACGTGGACTCAAGAGCCATCATAATCTTAATTATGTGAATATTAAGCATCTCCTTGATCCCATCATTTTTCTCAAATAACATTTATCTGAATTGTCAAAACAATAATCATCTCTTTTTTCATAACCTAAATTGAAGTTGTCTAAAGTATTTTTATATTTTTAGGCATGTTGCAGGTTTGACAAATAATTGGAAGAGAGGAGAGAGAAAATAGCAAGGTTCGCAGTATCGAAATCGGAGTCGGTATTGGACCCTTCATGTTGGTATCGGTATTAGCGGTATCAGCAGTATTTGTGGTTTCAGATCAGAGTATCAGATTTATTTGTATTGAAAAACAAATAATTATTAATAGATTATTAAACTTTTAATAATAAAAAAAATATGCTATACAATTTTAGGCATAATTTTAGGTAATTTTATGTTGTTTCTTATTAGTTTTGGAATTTAATGAAATAGAAGTCACCTTTGCCAATTGGATTACCTACGATAGATACATTTTCTTCTTTTACATGCGTTTTACATCAATGTTGATTAGTCTTTTTCATTATTATTTTTTTATGTTTCCGAAAGACTAGAAAAAAGACCCCAAAGTTGGTATCGATCAGTATCGATAAGTATCGTGATATATCAAATCGTAGTAATATCGGTCGTATCGGATCGATTTCGGCCGATAATACAAACTATGATAAATATGTTAAGCTAAGAAGGAAAATGAGAATGAAAGTGAAAGAATGTTAGGTCCAGTTTGGTTTGTGAGGGAAAGAAAAAAAAAAATTCTACATATAATTCCCCAATAGCCTTAATCAAGGGGCTAGCTATCTATGAGTCTAGGTGTTAGTAATATGACGAGTTCTTTGCTTTTAGACAAACACTTTTGACCCAATATTATGAGCATAACGAATAAAGAATCTAAGATTGATTATGATGTATTCCGCACGAGTGGGGACATAGCATGAAATCAATTTTTTTTTAAAGGTTAGGTTTGACTCAACATGGTCTCGATATGGATTATAAGTCTTAACTATAAAACTTAGAATAACATGATGATGAGAATTCTAACATCATGATGGCATATTCTAACATTATGATCCGAATCTCAAGTCAAATCCGGAACTCATGCATATATTTTTGTTTCCTCATGGTGTAGCATTTGTATCGATTGATTGATTAATGATATTGTAGTGAAGTAAGTAATTATATATAATTACTACCAACCATGAGGTGGTGATATCATTCTTATATATGTTCTTAGCTAGTTGAATTCATGAGCTTCCGTTTAGAACACGAAAAGCTTTCTTGTCTTCCTCGCAATGGAGATGTTAAATTAAACTATAGAATGCTACCAAGAACATAGACAACAATGCAATGCTGTTGCTTCCATTAAGGAAACAAGCCTAGTTTCAAAATATAATATTCCTAAACATAATATTCCTAAACCTTGGATTGTGTGCATATATATATATATATATATATATATATTTTCAAGTCAGATCGTGGCTGAGTCATCCAGCCATCGCGAGGGGGGGGGGGTGGTTCTGAACCTAGAACGTACTCGTGGGGGTATATATATATATATATATATATATATATATACTGTAGAACCACATGGGTGGTGGATGGTTTCATAATTTTGATTGGGTGGTTGAGATTAAAAGATGAAGACTAGCCAATGACCTCTAGCTCAAGTGGTTAGAGTGAGGCTGGAAGAAGTATTTCAATTCCTTTGCGGGAGAATTAAGCGGGGTGGGTGCGGTGAGATCTGGATGGTGTGCAGATAAAGTCTGGGTGTGTGTTTCATATTACTTCAAAAGAACAAATAATAATAGTATAAATTATTATATTATTATTAGAAATATTAAAATATATAATTATTCTAATATATATTAAGACTACTTAGAAAGTCTAAAACCTCATTAATTATTTTAAATTTATTGTTAAATTAGTATTATTATATATATAATTTAGAAAGACCAAAAGACAATTCTCGTAATTAAAATCCCACCCCCCCCCCCCCCCCCCCCCCCCACTCACTCACTCACTCACTCACTCACTCTCTCTCTATATATATATATATATATATATATATATATATATATGTCGGCCAAACCTATTAACTCGCAAAATATTCTTATTTTGGCATTGACATAGTTTGAATAGGTACCACTGCTACAAAATACCAACATACAAAGTCGAGAGCATAGCATAGCATAAGCATAAGAAGATGAAAAAGCAAAAGTCATTTGCTTATATTTGTGCATTATACAATTTGTATTGCATTTGACGATCACCTCTTTATGTATTAATATTTACTTCATTTTCCTGGGTATTATGATTATTAATTACCCATGGCCCAGCCCAAAATTGGCCAATAAACGGCATTAATCAGCCCAGCTAACCCAGCCCAAGTGGCCCATGTAGTTAAATGGACACTGTCAGATTAGAGTTTGACCCAAACGGCTCATCCATAAAATGGACCAAGTTCGGGTTGAGCATTTAACGGGTCAAACCCAAATCATACATGATCTATAAATCAAGGGTGATGCTATGACTACAACCAAACCTCAACATCTCCAAAAAAAAAAAGAAACTCCGGGGGTGGGGTTGGCAGGGAAGAGGAGACCAATAGAAGGGTGCCACGTCATCGATTGTAAGGGATTTGGTTGTAAGTAGGTAGTAAACTTAGCATTATTGTTAAATTAATAACAAAAACAACTCAATTAGATTCCCCGTAGCCAGGATTCTTCCTCCAATGGGTTGGAACTTGCGGGAAAAAAAAAAATTCAGAACGAAAACATATACACTATATATTTTAAAATTTTGAATATTTATACTAAAAAATTTCAAAGTTCTCACAAATTATATATATATATATATATATATATATATATATATATATATATATATATATATCATTGTTTGCAGTATTGATCAATACCATAAAAATCCAGGGTGCAAAATTTTCAATCGGACATATCATGACTCAAATTCTAAGCTGGAATAAAATAAATAGTATAAGCTAATTATTCATTTTTTATTAATAATTAAATATATTTAATAGTTGTTATTCTTTGTTTGTGATATTTAATAACGTAATTGGTTAAGACGATAGATTAGTATTCAAATGTAGTAGTTAACTTTTATTAATATTTTTTTTATAAATTAGATTTCACAATAAGTTCGTAACTTTTTATGGAATTAAATCGCATTTTTGTTTCCCATGGTGAGTAGCTTGACATGTGTACATTGTACGATATACATGTAGTAAGAGACGGAGCTCCTAGGCACAGACGGATTGTAGTCCAGACTAATTTTTTTGAATTTTTATTTTTATTTTCTAAATTATTTTCATAGTTTTGTTTTATTTTTTTGTTTGAATTTAAAATATGCAACAAATAAGTAATAAACAGATTTTTCAAAAACTTAAAATTTTAGTCGGTGTTCTCGTGTCGCTCGGACTATACCGAAACTTGTGCAACAATTAAGCATCATGCATGTGGTGTGCGTGCTCGAACTAAATTGCATTCTAACGGCTGATGGTCAGAATTTGTGGGTTGTTTGCTGAACTGCTTGTTTGAGTGAACTTGACTAGTTTGCATGTGTAATATGAAATCACTAAGCTATTTATATCATCGTGCTAAATATTTTTTGTGTGTCACGCACCTACAGTGGGATTTCATGATATGTGTAAGCACAATCCATGCACACTAAAAGTAAGAACTAAATGTTGGGAATCCAACCTCGACGAGTAGTAGATTACTATCGAAATAAAGGCGGATTCAGAAACAGTAACTGGAATGAGCTACATAAATTTGGATGGACTAAAAATAGAGCTGTCAAGTGGGCCGGATCATACCTGGGCCAGACTTGGACCATATCTTCCAGGTCCATGCACTATAACGGATCGGGCCGGACCTCGGAGTAAAAATTTATGTCCAGTCTGACATGTGGCCCACAACACGATAGATTTCAGACCGGACCAAACCGGGCCGGGCCGTGCTTTGTTGAGTAAGAAGTGACAAATTTTAGAATACAAGCTTTTCAGTGATCCGTTGGTTATGTACTCATCTTATACTGCAATTAGATCTATTTGTTCCTTCATGATACAAATTCAAAATGTAGATATCAACATATTGGTGGTCATGGTGCTTCATTCATGATGATACAAGTGTATGCTAAAATATGGGTTGTTTCTGCATGCTGAGTTTAATGAACAAAATTTTAGATAACAACCAATGTAAATGATGTAACAACTACTGCTCTCCACCATACACGACTTTTGGTTTTTCTAATCTTGCTAACTCGAGGTTGAGCAATGATGTTCTCAATGCTCTCACCTAAATGATTTAGAAGCTTTCACGGGTCGGGCCGAGTCGGACCGGACTGGGACTTAGGTCGGGATGGACTTGGACTTGGGGCTGGGCCAAATCTCTTTTATAGACCAAGATATGAGATCCGGCACGTCCTGATATACTGGGCCGGGCCGGACGGCACATGGGCTCTATTTTTGTCGAATTCGTGCCGGACCGGCCCAATTGACAGGTCTAACTAGAAGTGGGCTAAACCATATAAAAAAAAATTAGAAAAAAATTTTTCAAAAATTTTTAGTCCATCCCAAGCAACCCTTGGATCCGTCCTTGTACCGAAGAAAATCTAGATAATGACGAAGTGTAATGAAATTTCAAAATTTAATAACGTCTTACTTAGAAAAAAAACTAATTAGTTAAGGTTGCACTTTATGACATACAGTTAATAAGATACATAATACGGTTGCAAATGCATAGTTCCTGTATATAAGCGAAAGTGAAGTGAGTAGAGAAAAACCGATTTCAACAATATGTCGATGTCAGCGTTCGGAGAGACCATTGTGTTCAGGTGTATGTGGGGGAGAGATAAGATTACAAATTCCATAAAGAGATATAAATTGATCTAATGTTTGATATTTTCCATCATTGTTGGAGTAAAGAGTGACAATGGAGTGTTTGAAGTAATTTTCTACCAGTGCTTTGAAGCGGAAAAAAATATCACAAACATGATATTTTGTATCTTTAAGGGATAGTACCTTATAAATGTGTAAAATGGTCAACGAAAATAATATACTACTTGAAATAATCAACAGATTAAACGGGGGAGGTCCAAACATCATAAAATATAATTTGTAATGGGTAAGATGAAACAATTGTAATGGGTGCTTTGAAGCTTGTGACATTTGTTGCTGAGACACGCATGGCAATGAGAGTTTTGTGATATATAATAAGGTAAAAAAAATGAAATAATATGTTGTAGAATATGTGATTATGGATGACCCAATTTAGAGTGTCACTCGGACGAAATGGTCTTGACATTGGAAAATACAACGAGCGGAGAAGACAATTTTGATGAGAAGGTTGGCCACTCATACATATCATCTTTAGATTTGCATGTTAATAGGATAGCTCCCGTGCTGAGGTCCTTAACATAAAAATAGTAGTAAGAATTCAATGGAAACATGATTAGTATTGCAAAATGGATAGATATAAATAAATAAAAAAATTCATGTTAGTCACACAAAAGATATTGTATAAATTAAAAGTGCGAAAAGAGATAGAAAAAGTGGTGGAACCGATATGGATAATGTGAAGACTTGAACCATCACCGATCATAACATCATCAAACCGTGCATAAGGAGTAGGAAACGAAAGTTTATTAATCGATTCTGCGATGATATGATGCGACGCTCCATTATCAACAATTATAGTACTATTTGATGCTATTGCATTAATTCATTCATTCATAAACAAGCAACAAACTAACACGAGTACTTTTTTTCTCATTATATATCGATGGCTATTTAGTCCATGAATTTGGAGCATAGAAGCGGCAAAAAAAAAAGAAAAAAATGAACCAGTTCATTTTCAAAAAAGATGGATGTCAAAAGTCCACTTGAGCAGTACGGAAGACTGGAGAATTGGTCGAGTTTTATGTGTTTTGATGAAAAATTTACAGGTAAAATTTATACTAATTTGACAAGAACATCAAATCTTGTCTGCCATAAAATCGAAATATTTTTTCACTAAAGTAGAGCGCAAACAGTGAAAATTCTCATTCTCACTGAGAGAGTTTGGTTAAAGGACCACTTTTTCTCTACTTAAATTTTTTTTTATACTATTTATGTCATAAAGACAAAAAGTGACACTTTTTTTTTCCGTTCATTTCAATAATCAACCAAATGTAAAACTTTAAAAAAACTTACTTCTAATTTTTACTTTATCAAAATACCAAGACAAAAAAAAATTACTTTGTTTTACTTTACCATAATGATTAAGATTTTTAGGTTTTTCTAACCAAATAGCCGATTAACTAACGCATGGAATACTAATCACATATTTAGCACTGGAATCATCAAGAGCTCTACTTTCATGCACACACACTTAAAAATACAAGCTAGCTACTTAATGATGCATACGTATGCAGTTTGTCACATGTACATAAGAATGACGGTTGTCGATGCAAATGCTTCAATTCTAGCTCTACAATAGCATTATATATGCTAACTAATTCCCACTTGCACACCAAGCTCAGCTTTCCTTGCACTTCTTCCTTGTGTTTTTCGAAGCATTGGTGAGACTTTCTTCATCACTTTCTTCACATCAAAGAATGTGAGAGAGTAACTGAAGCTAGCTAGGTTTGATTATATGACAGGTGTCATATCCAACCTGCAAGTGAACCTACTGGTGAAGAATTCATCATATACATAGTTTTCAACTGAAAAGTCACATCATCAAGAAAAATAAAAAAAAAGGTTATTTACTATAAGGATCAGAAAATTACGTTTTCATATCGTTCTGAAAAAGAACAGAACAAAAATTTGGATTTGTTCTGACGGTTGATTTTGACTGACTATTCGAAATAAATATCTAAACACAAAATTTAAATATTATTCAATATCCTAAAACTAAATACAAATATGTGAGATTTGTGTTTCTTGGATTATTTAATTTTGTTGCGTGATGAGGATTGTGTGACTTGAGTTATTTAGATTTGTCATTACCAACACTGTTGTTTCCTTCTATCGTAATCTCAGCAGCTACATAATCCTCACGACGAAACATATATGTGAAATTTAAATATTATACGAGACCTTAAAACAAAATAACACAAGAAAAAAAGTAGTAATTTTTTTATGTGAATCCAAAAAAAAAATACGGGAATTAAGCGAGAGGGGTACGATGAGGGTGCGGTGCAGTGCCGGTGTGGAACCTTCGGATCGGATTGCCTTCGGGGTGGACTTGTAGGTCTTCTGGTTTATTAGTGTATAATCTATGGCTTAGTCACGAGGTCTTAGATTTTCTGTGTAAGTGACGTTCTCTTCTAATTTTAAATATTTACCTTCTTTTGTATGTTTATGTATGTGTGTGTATGTGTGTGTATATCACTGCTAAAATTGGAATTACAATAAAATAATAATAGAATATGAGGTTTGTTATTCGTGCTCCAATTTCTACATTCGTACTCTATTTTCTTTTTACCTCACAAAAGAAAGAAAGATAAAGTACTGAATTATAGATTGGAGCGTGGATAACAATAGTTTATAATATTGTTATTCGTGTTATAACATGTGCTCTCATACTCCACTTTTTTTTATCTCATATAAAAAAAAGGGTTTTGTTAACACATGTTAACACATTGATAAATGTGTATTTTATATTGGTACTTTCACTAGCACATTTATATATCGATGCACAATTTAAATAAAATATGTATTGATAAATGTGCTGATAAAAATATTCATATAAAATATATATTTATTAATGTATTAACATATGTTCTTAGAATAGATGTTAACAAAATCCATAAAAAAATATTTGAATGCTGAATGACATGAATAACAATTCCCTAAATATAAGCTCGCAAAAAAGAAAGAAAAAATTAAAACCAAAACCGCTAGTTTTTTTAAAATTGAGTTCATTTTTGTTCACCCACCAAAACTATGGTGTATGTCCACCCTCCAATCAAGTGTTGCCACTAGTCAAGAAGTCAAAACCACTTTGAATGTTCATAAAACTACTTTCAAAGTGGTTTTAGCTTGCACGAAAATATCACGTGGCAATACTTAATTGAAGGATGAATATACTTCTTTATTCTTTTCTTTTCTTTTTCTTTTATTTTTTAAACCTAACTAGAAGAGTCCATTTTAATCTCTCTAATAAGATTTTTTTTTTTTTAATCAATCTAAAAAAAAAAAGTCATGACATTCTATTGACCATGTTATTATTTCTAATAAATAGGAAGGGTGTAAATCTAAAAAAAAAAAAGAATTAGAGATTTCACGTCAGTAATATATAACGAAGATTTTTAAAAAATATGGGATGTGCGATCGCAAAATTTACACATGCTTAGAAACGACCCTGATCTCCAGCTCATTCTCACTAGCATGTAAATCAGATGTTAGTGAGCGAGAAGTGGGTGATAATGAAAATAAATAAGAATAGGTTTGGAATTGCTTATATTTTTTATTTTCGACAATATTTGAAAATGAAAGGGAAGCTTATGTTTATATTTTGGACAATCTTTGAAAAGGAAAGGAAAGCTGGATTAGCTTTTGAAAACAGTTTCTCACATATTATCGAAAATTGTCACAAAATAGAATTATTTTTTATATTTTTTTATAAGTCTTACCAAGCAACTCTCATTTTTTTTTTAATCCAAAAAACAATTAAATAAAAACAGTATGATAAACAATTTCTAACTTAGTTAAGATCTCCTTTAGAACCGTCATTGATTTTTTTTTCAAAAAAAAAATACTATTTCTTGTTTTATTTCTTAATTTTTTTGTTCATAATACTATTATATCAACCTAGATGGATTTTTTTATATATATAAAATCTAATTTTTGGAGTTCTTAAATATAAAAGTTGAATTTTGATAAGCTGATGTTGACAAACATATTTTGATTGGAATTTTTTTTTTTTGAAAAATAGCCTAAAAGCAAGAATCCCAAAATTTTACAGATGTTTAGTCGGTCTGATGGCCAGAGTTTATGAGTAAACTCTCCTTGTCGATTAAAGTGACGTAGCTTTTAAATGCTCTCACAAAATATCATTGTTCACCTTATTTAATTTTGAAAATGATGAAATATTCGAATAATTATGACGTACGTTAATCGGCGTTTCCGTGGGCTGGTACCCGGCCCGCGTGCCGGACGCTGCGAAGCACGGGCCCACCTGACGTCACCATGACCACCACACCATTTCCCAACGTACCTAACTCAAAACGGTTTGAAAACCGAACGGCACGTTATGGTAACGGATTGCTTTTTTTGGTTTTATGATTTTTTTTTTTTTTTTTTTCCATGTTTTCTTTTTATAGATTTTTTTGTTAAGAAATTGATCATGTCCTATCTCATGCCTACTTTTATAGGGACAGCCATAGTTCAGGACAGACTGGACGATGGTTCTGAACACAACGATTAAAGAGGCACTAATATGATCGTATCTAATCGAGGTGTACTATGAGCCACTCTTAACTTAAAATAGTTACGATGTTGTCGTTATCAAGCCAGAGGTGCTCAAAATTTCATCTTCAGGCTAGAAATTAAAAAATAAATGTAGAATGGGTTGGGTTTGTATGAGTACAGTAGAGAATGATAAAATGAGCTTTTGTTCCAAAAATTGTGTGGTCAAAAATTAATGTAGAAAAAAAAATATAAATCTAGAATTATGCTCTAAATTGGGACCTACTATTCTACAAAATAATTTCTTATATTCTGAATCTAGAAATTATCAGGCTCAACTCATGGACGGACCTACATGGAGACAAGTGGGGGCAGTTGCCCCCAGTGAATTTCTAATTTTTTACATTAATTTTATATTTTGCCTACTCTAAAATATATAATTTTTTATTTCTATATACATATTTAAATTATATTTTATTTTGTTCCTTCTAAATTTTTGCTAAACTTGAAAAAACATTGAATTGCTTAATAAAAAATATGTTTGACTAATATTTGGTTTAAAAAACTATGTCTCCAGTTTGCCAAAATATTTAATTTATTTAACAAAATTTTAAATTTTTTTTACATTTGAGGTTGACTCACCTCTCATGAATTTCTGCGTTCGCCTCTGGCTCAACCTATAGCTCATACGGGTGAATTTGACCTGAAAATTTAGAAATTGAAACTTAGTACTATTATGCAAATTGAGCTCTTACATTCTGAATATAGAATCTAGAAATTGTGATGGACCTTACTAATTTGCTCTTACCAAGTAGATTTTGTGATATTTTTTGAAAAGAAAAAGAAAAAACAGGTTTACTATAAATTGAAATCACACAAAAATAAACACGGACTTTATTACACAAAAGAAAGTCTTATAACATTGTTCTATTTTCATTTCACCAATGTGAAGTAAAAGAAGACAGTTTTGAATACATTTTTTTCCTTTCTTTTATGATGCATGAATATATAATGTTGCAAGAAATCGGTGGTTAGTTACGTAACTTGGTTTAAGTATACATAAAAATAAAATTTAACATGTGAGAAACTACATTCCAAAAGTTACTTTTGTTATTGTCTCAATTTCTATTTTCAAAATCTTCACCGGAGTCGAATAAATTCGGTTTATTTGGTTTCAACCGAATCAAAGTAGTAACAAATCGAATAAACCAAAACTAAAAAAATTCAAAATCGAAACCGAATTGAAGTTAGCCATAACTGAAATAGAATCGAACCGAACCAAATAAAACCAAACTGAATAATCAATTCGATTTATTCAATTGGACTATTTCTATTATTTAATAATCCATACAAAAAATTGGGATCGTGATTAAACAATATTAAAAATTATAATTTTTTACTCACATATGTTGTTTGTCAAAGTTGGACTCCAAAACACATACATATATAGAAATATTATTTTCAAAATATACAAAAAAAATAAACACATTTTTAATCATAAAAAATACATAGAATTGAGAGTATTTATATAATTGCACAAGTCTTATTCGATTTTCAGTTTTTGACTGAAATCGAAACCGAATAATTTATTTTAATACTTTTCAAACCGAAATCAAATCGAAATTTCTTCTAAACATATTCGGTTCGATTTTCGGTCCAAAATCGAGTAATGCGCACCCCTAAATCTCCCTCCCTTGTGTGTGAATCCAGAAAAAGAAGTATACTAATTATAGGCAACTCTTGGTATTTCATCTTAATTATGTCTACAAAGTATTTTTGAAATGAGAAGGATATGTATGTGGGGTCGTGACCTATTAGTTACGATAGATGACTTCAGTGGAGATGAACGTTGTTCGAAATTTTTCTTGAGAACTTAGTTTTTAATCAGGTAAAAAGAATATATAAAAAAAATAAGAAGGATATTAATACAACCTAGTGCAATTCAACTAACAATTCGTTGAAAATGCAATGTTAAATAAGCACTTCTTCCAACCAACCCCTTCTTTTATAGCTAAACATAGACTAAAAAGACAATAAACAACTTTTATTCTGTGTGATTCTAGAAGCCATAGTAATCAAGTAGCTGGTCAGAAAAAAAAAAAAAAAACCATGGATACATGTGTCCTATATCACAACTTGGACTAATGTAAGCTTTATAGGACCAAGTAAAATTAAATAATTATTCTTGATAAATTTTCAGTCTATACATTAAAGATATTTAGTTTTAGGATCTAATATAATATTAAAATTTTGTGTTTAAATTTTAACATTGTACAAAATAAAGTTTGATTCTCGTTCTAACGGTTGACTTTGAACTGACCATCTAAAATGAAGACTTAAAACGCATAATATATGAGCCTCTAAAATTTTACGAAAATATGAGAGAATTGTGTGATCTGAATTATTTAATTTTATATGGTTGAGATTGTGTAAATTTAGTTATTTAATTTTTTTTGACCAATAAATAATAAAAAAATTGACATTGTTGAATGCTTGTATAACCCTCTCCGGGTCGATAAAGTTACAATAATGATTCTTAATTGACCTAAAAATTATTATAGCAATGATGATTTCATGTAAGCACATGTAAAAAAAATAAAAATAAAAATATCATGGATACATGTGTACAACACAACTTGGACTAATATATCTTGGATGATGTAAGCTTTATTGGACCAAGCAAAATTAAATAATTATTCTTGACAAATTTTCAGTGTATACATTATGGACTATTTAGTTTTAGGATCTCATATAATATTAAAAAATTATTTTTAAATTTTAATATTGTACAAAAGAGGATTTAATTCTCGTTTTAACGGTTGACTTGAACTGACTATCTAAAATGAAGACTTAAAACGCATATTATATGAACCTCTAAAATTTTACAAAAATATGATAGGATTGTGTGACTTGAAATATTTAATTTTGTATGACTGAGATTGTATAAATTGAGTTATTTAATTTTATTTTGACCAATCAATAATCAAATTTATGACATTGTTGAATGCTTGTATAACCCTCTTTTTCTGGTCGATAAAATTACAATAATCATTCTTAATTGACCAAAAATCATTGTGGCAATGGTGGTTTCATGTAAGCACATGCCTATTGTGTAATAATAATAATAATTGATATGGTCAAAAATATTAGGTCTAGCAAGAACCTAAACTATTTCTAAACAATCACTCCCTCGTGTGTTAAGACTATTTCATGTGGATGAAAGAAAAATCAAAGGAGTTTTAATTTCTGAAAAAAGTCAATTATAAGAAATACAGAAATTAACAATCTCGATCGGATGGCTGGTGTTGTCCTGTCGGTAGAATGTTGAGTCAATCCAACGGATGGTAGGAACTAGAAATGATGACATCAACAGTAAGATATAAAATCAGCACACTTGTTCTCTCCATTTATTCTTCACACTCTTCATGAAATTTATCAAGGGGTTGGACCCACATGGCTTGAGCCTACTATTCTTAATAATTTATTATTTAGTATTTAAATATTATGAACAAATTTTTTGCCCTTTTTTTACTGTAATTTAAAAAAAAAATTTATTCTCAAGTTAGTATGAATTTTATTTTTAGTTAAAGCCTCTCAATTATTGGGCTTTTCAAGTCGGGTCTTTTAAAAAATAGCTTTTAAAGATAATTTTAGAAGATTTTTTTTTTTTTTACTTGTCTTCCATTTGATTTGTCATATTTAAGGGCACATTTTACTGTAAAACCGTAATGTAAGAAACCCTCAACTTTTGACGAAAATTGTCTAGTACTGACGGTCAGCTGCTTTGACCTAAAAAAATTGACCAAAATATTCTCTCACTTCCCACCACGAGCAGCCTCTCCCCGCCGCGTTGACCCCCTTCCTGCCTTCCCGTGCTGAACCCCCTGTCCCGCCTAACCCCCCTCTCGACCATGTCGTCGCTGTTGCTGTTTCTTGTCATCGTTGTTGCACTCGCCGCCGCTGCTCGCCGCGACTGCTACGGCTACTGTTGTTGATGTTGGTGGTCGGGGGGAGGGAGGGGAGAGCGGGGAGGGGGTTGACAAGCTACGGGAGGTCGGGGTCGAGAGGAGGAGAGAGTGGGAGGGGGTTAATAGGCAACAACGGTCGAAGTCGGGAGGAGGAGAAAGTAGGAGGAGGGAGCGGGAGGAGGGGGTTGACCGACGGTGGTGTAATTTAGTAAAAAAAAAAAATTAACGAAATATTTAACTTCACTGATGGAGTATATCAAGTTTAAAATATTTAATAGTTGATGATATCAATTGTCGAATTTTAAAATATAAGGTATTGAATAGTTGTGGATATCAAAGTTGAATACATGTTGCCTCTTGTAACTTATGAAAACGTTCTTAGCTAAACTATGATTTGGAAAATTCTAAGGTACTTAATTAGACTGATAATTTTTATCTATGTCACGTCTTGGCATGTGCATAAGCTACACGTACAAATTATTTTGTCAAACTCTTAATAATTAACTCAAATATACATATGAGACACCAACACTAAAATACAAATTGTACTGCTATCTTCCTTCTATCCATGTCGGCAGACATTAATAAATGTTGCAACTGAAAAAAAAATAAAAAAATAAAAAATGTTTTATTGTGCAAACACTACTCGCGTTCACTTAAAAAAAAAATTATAATATTATTTTAAAAAAATTAAAATTAAATTATATTAAAACATTTTATTTATATTTTGAATATATTTTAATTATAATTTATTATAAATATATTTGTTTAATTTTTGATATGTGTTTAATTACATAATACAATATAGTTAGTTTAAATATAATATAAAATTTAAATAAATTTTATTATTTGTTATATATTTTCGATTTTTTTTTTAAACTATGTGAGAAGAAAACACACGTGGTAGTTGAATTTAAAAAAAAAAAAATCAATTGATTGATGATATATATATATACGATTTAGACGGTTCAATTTGAAATCGATTCTAAGTCGTATTATTAGAAATATTTTTTCTTTATTATCAATTTAATGTACCAAAAAAGATTTATATGTCATGGCATTAATATTCAGATTGAGGAACATGTCATTGACTTAGCATAAAGAACAATAAATTCCATATGTATCTACTACGAAATGTTGCACACAGCTAGCTGGAATCATGTTCTACTGAATGAATGTGATATCTGACATAAGATTATTGGGAATCATATGTTCCCATTCGTATATTTCTTAATAATTGGACATTCTTTTTCTTTTTCTTTTTCTTTTTCTTTTTTACAATCTATACATTTTAATAATGAGTATAATATTGAAACTTTATTCTTGTAAAATTTTAATAATGTAGTACATGCGTTCTCAACTTTTTTTTTTTTTTTAAGAAATGCGCGTAAGGAAAAAAAAGAAAAAAAATATATGCGGTTCTTGGAGAATTTGTTTTTTTTATTTCTTAATGTAGAACGCATATACTACATGTGTTCTCAACAAATTTGTTTTTTTAGTGGAATTTTTTTTTGCCTTTGTTCCGATTTTTATTTTTTTTTCTTTTTCTTTTCAATACTCCTCCGAAAATTTTGCTTTCGAAGTGACTTAGAAGTGATTGGTCACTGACAACTTTTGTCACTGTCATATTAGTAACGAATGCTTTTCTCTTTCTTTCTCTTCGGTTTATACATTTACAACGACTATATTACTTTTACAACGACTAATTTATGGATCTGTCACTTTCCTTCTCTTCAGTTTATAAATAGGAATACCATCTCATAAACACAACAGCAACAAATAGAATTATCTACTCTTCTCTTTATGTTCTTTTTTCTCTCTATCTTCATATTCTTCAACAGCAGCAGATAAATTTTTTACCTCAAATCCACCTACAACAGTAGTTTACGTACACAACAACTCTCCACAAACTACAACAGCTATCTCGACAAACTGCAATAGCTCTCTAAAAGTTTCTTTCTTTCCATTATTTTCTATTATTTATGGATCAAACCATAAATATAATATGTTGTCACGGAGGTACACTAAATAATTTATCTTATGAAGGAGGTAGAAGTGAATTTTTTTTGCCATATCAAAATATTACGTTAGAAATTTTAAGCAATTTTATTGTTCAAAATATTTTATTACATATGATTTAATAATAAATTGAATATTTTTCGATACTTGTTTTGAAATAAATTCTGAAAATACATGAAATTATGTTGTTCAAAGTAGTTTTCGTTCATCGTGTATAAAAATTTATATTATTCCATCAGTAACAAATTTTGATGGCAATATCATCTCAAGTGCTCAACTATTTTGTAATCAAGTAGTCAATCATATATGTGCTAGTTCTTCAAACCAAATTGAAGAGAGCAATGATGATGAAAATCTAGTAATGATTTAATTCAAGATTTAGATTTCTTATCAGCTAAATTAACTAAGCAATGTTATTAAGTATTGAATAAAAATATAAATATTCGTGATTCATCTGTTGTATCATCGATATCCCTGAAGGTAGAACGAAGCCAAGTGAGCTTGACACAGTAAGCCTCTCCTAAATCTGATGCTGGCTCCACACCAAGTATGTCATGATCAGATCTTTAGATTTTATCGTATCATCATAATATATAGGATCACCTATAATTGGTAATCCTGGAATTTGTGCCACTTCGGCTAATGTGATTGTCGTCTCTCCAACTGGCAAATCAAATGTGTTGCTTTGGGGCCACCAACGCTCAATGAAACTCATAATCAAATCTCTATCATTACGTAGAAATCGTATCATGTCCACATGATGAAATCCAAATGACTGCACCAAGTCCTTTTGGGCACTAGTCAGCTCCCATCCTTGCCGCCATTCACCACACTCGCACAGTTTTGTATCGACATAATCATACAGCTATGTAATATACATCATTTATTATATATTAAATTATTAATATATAAATATTAAACAGTAACTAATATTAAGTAAATAAAAATTAGGATTACATGTCCACCAAATATTAAGGATGGTATATGTGACGCATGTTGTTGGACAATAGCAGAAGTAGTGGGTCCACTTGGAATCTGTCATCTATAAAATAATTATAATATTGGGATGATTATGATTAGGATTTGTTGCATGATTATATTAGGATTTGAAGGATAATTAAAAAATTACGGTTAAAATTAGTAATAGAATTTAAGTTTACACTGCTACCATCAAATAAATTAGCGGAAGTAGACATGATCATCTAAAAAATAACATTATCTAAAATATTTAAGAATTAGTTTAACTAAATTACCATGTAAAAAATTGCTCTCCTCCTTCTTCTTCTTCTCCTCCTAGTTACCCTTCTCTTCTTGCGCTTTTCCTCTTTCTCGGTTAAACTTCAATTCTCTTCCATCCCTATACAACATCCGAACCCAACCCTCCCCCAAGACACACACACAAAGGGCAAAAACCAACAAAAGTGGAAGTGATCAATCACTTCAAATTCAATTATAACCAGAGATTCCAGGAAAAGAAGACATTGAAAAAAAAAACAGAAAAAAAAGCAAAAGAAATTTTCGTTAAAAAATATTAAAAAATTGATGAGAACGCATGTAGTACATCGGTTTTAAGAAATAATAATAAAAATAGCTGAGAACACATGTATTACGTGCGTTTTTTTTTTCTTTTCTTTTTCTTTATGCGCATTTCTTTAAAAAAAAAGAAAAAAAAGGTGAGAACGCATGTACTATATGCATTTTTTTTTCCTTTTGTTATGCTTGTTTTCTTTAAAAAAAAATATATTTGACAACGCATGTACCATGTACGTCTTCAGCAGAAAAATATATTTTTTTTAAACGCATTTCTTATATGCGTTTTGGTTTCTTTAATTATTATTTTTATATCAGGAGTAAGAATGCACATGTTACGTACATTTTTGTTTTCTACATACAATTTCTCCAAACTTATTTCTCTCAAACTATTTTTTTTTCTCTGTAGAAAATTTTCTGTATATAAAAGTGTACATGAAAGAATGACTAATTCAATTTAAATTGTTATTAGTAACACTACATCTATTTATACTCTTCTTTTCTTTTCTTTCTTTCTCTTTTATATTTTTTTATATTTTTAGACATATTCTATTATTTTGTTAGTGGATAGTTTGGAAATATGACACAATAGAAACTAATAATTGTTTAAGATTTATATCTAGAGAGAATCTCATATTTCTAAAATTGCCTATCATAATTGCAATCATCTACAAAAAAAAATGAGAATATGATTTATAGTAGAATTTTGCATTTTATATAATGTTGAGTGTATTTATGTCAAATATAAAAGTAAAATAAAATTATTTGGCGAATCTCATACTCCTCATAGTGTAGTATATATATATTGTTGTGTAAAACACACAATTTGCAAAAGATAGAAATGAGCTGTAATAAATTTTAGAGAACACAAGCAAAATATACATCATTTGCCTATTTGTAAGACAAAAAACGTAAACGTACGATATGTAACACCCGATTTAAAATCGAATTTATAATCTTAATGCCCTCCTTTGAGGCATGTGCTATAAAAAAAGAAATCCAAAGATTGAACAAATAGTAATTATAGTAGGGGGGAAAATGATAATAAAACTAATGGGGGTTAGGTTGACTGAATGAGCCCATGAATCTTAATCTCACTTAATTAACCCTCTCTTCGACAAATGTACAATATTTATAAGATGTAACAGTAGACACTTTCATTTCATACTTGAAAAAAACCAAAAGTAGCTTTCCACCAAAAAAAGTATGCTTGTCAAAAGTGCAGTAGATTCCTTTGTAACTGCATTATGGAAACAAGCCCAAAAGTAGAGCAGGAGATAAGAAAAGATGTCTCAAAAAAGAGAGAAGTGACCAAAACAAAGTGAAAGTTAATTAGATAATATTATCACTATTTACATGCATGCATGTTCAATATAATAAAATATATATATATATATATATATTTAGCTTATTAACTACGAACAATTATTTTTTTATCATATTATCTTTCATATTTCTATATAACAAAGACGGAACTGTCCGTGGGCTCCAGTCCATCCAATTTATTTTATATACTTTTTTTTCATATTAGTTAGTCTACTTTCAATTCATTTCAGCTCGAATTTCAAGTTTAGTCCTTACTATATAAGCAAGGACGATTAAGGACAGACTGTACGACGGTTCATGGCTTAAAAATTAAAGGAATATCAAGATAAGCATATATATATAATAGAACAAGTATGTACTATTGACCAGTTTTAACTCAAAAGAGTTGTGTTGTAGTAGTTACCGTGTTATATTCACACAATAGAGATTCTTAGTTCAAATCTTGATGGAAACAAAATTTTATTATATTTACTTTTATTCTAGTTCTCCATTTTTTGAGTTCGTCGCGGATCTCCATGAGTTTGGTACACGCGTGCGTGTCAAATATCTTTTTCGGTCCTGATAGAATGAACATGTGTCACTTTCTTTTCTTTCTTTCTTTTTTTCTTTTTTGGAATGTCCGACGTAGCGTCCGGGACTTTGTGCCCGATGCGTTGCATGTCTTTTGGGTCCACTGTTTCCAACTTTCACTGAATAAATGGAAGGAATAATACGTCTCAATGGCTCGATCCACTGATCTTCCACCATCTAAGGGTTTTATATCACTCTCCGGTACCACAAGGGTGGTCACTCGAGTTCGGTGTGAACATGTATCCCTTACCATTAAAAAAAAAAAAGAAAAAGAAAAATCAATCAATATCTATCCTGAAATAATTAAAACATGTAGTAATTCTACAAATGTTTTCTATGGCTTGTCAAGGAAGTGCCTTAACCATCACGTATCTTCTTGTATGGCTTGGAGGGAGGAATCTCTTTATTTAAGTGTGTGTCTCTCTCTCCTCCCCATTCTCTCCTTTCTTAAATCCATCCATCTCCCTCTTCTTCTTCTTCTTCTTCCTCCTTGGGTCTCCAACTCTTCCAATCATTTGGTTGCATAGAAATTTGTAACATATTTTGTTAGTCACTTAAAGTTAATTTGTTCACTATATATATATATATATATACAGAGAGAGAGAGAGAGAGTGTGTGTGCATGAACATGAGCATGAGCATGGGTAGCATGAGTCGAAGAATGGATGAGTGCCTAGACCTCCCCCCTGGGTTCAGATTCCACCCCACCGACGAGGAGATCATCACCAGCTACCTCTCCCCAAAGGTGGCCAACCACACCTTCACCGCCACCGCCATAGGGGAGGTCGACCTC
>JAYESA010000018.1:6793023-6806867 GCA_036927795.1 Iris macrosiphon
TAGATCAAAGGGAGGCTCTACCGAAACAATTATCACCACCAACGGAAAAGGAAAAGGAAAAAATTTCGAGAGAACACGTAATATATGACGAGGATCAACGCGCGTGCCAGGACACGTTAAGCTAGGACTCGCGGTCCCCTGTATCGATGTGACAAGGATTCGTGTCCACGTAGTAGGGGGGAAAAAGAAAAAAAAAAGGGTTTGGTCTTTATGTTGCACCATTAGACAAGTTTTCAAACTAATCACTCATCGATCTCTTCTTCTCTTCTCTTCTTTTCTTTTCTTTTCTTTTCTTTTCCAACGAGAAGTGCATTGCTTTTTGAAACTCGGTTTTTCGGTTCGGGTCGCTTACTAATCACTTCCGGTCAGTCAATTTTTTCGGGGACTGTATCTCGAATGTAGTCTTACAGAGAAAAAAAAAAATATTTTCTCTTGTTTGGTATAGCAAAAACATAAGAGGAGTGAAAAAATGGATGTGTTATTTTTTTCTCGTAAAATAAGAAATTCAATTCCGAAAAAAAAAAATAAAGGTAAAGTGGAAGAAAAAAAAGAACTTATCCCAATTTACATATATTTCATCTAAATTATATTATTTAAAAATTATTCAATAAAGTTAAATGGTAAATAAGTATTTTTAGTTAATAATATAATTTTTAAGGTATATATATTTTATATTTCTTCTTTTTACTTTTTTTTTTTCGTACCAAACAATTTTATTTTTTTTTTCTCTCTTCTACCAAATATAAAGAAGAAGAAAAAATAAATTTTTTTTTTTTTTTTCATATAGATGTAAAGAATATTTCTACTTTTTTTTTTCTTTCTGCCATTTTTTTTCATCTTTCCTAGAAAGCAGAGTCTAAGGAATTGCAAGAGAGGAAATTATAATCAAACTTGCCATGTAGCAGCTTAAGTTAATTAATTAGTATTAATTAAACGAGGACATGAGGTTCTTCATAGTGACTCTAAAGTGGAATGGTTTTTTCACATATATAATACAATTATACAAAGTAAAGAAGGAGAGAGAGAGAGAGAGAGAGAGAGAGAGATGGTAGGTTTAGGAACCTCACAAGTTTACCAAACCTTATCAACTTTGAAAGCGAGAGGCACAAATTAATCAATGATGTGCTTTAAGTTAATATTTATGTCCTTGTATCCAAATTCCCTCTTTAAGCCAAACCAGGGCCCCCTAGTAGCACCTGAATGTTGGAAATTGGAACTTTCCACAGTACTTGCCACTTGGAATAAAAGTATAGCATATATCCTAGCTTGCACTAGTCAAGGATACGAATTCGGATACGGATACGAACACAGACACGGACACGATAAAAATTCTATTCTACGTGTAGGAAAATTTTAAATTTTTAGTATGGACTAATTAGCTAACGTTTAGACCATAGATTTTATATTAACAGAGTTTAAGTCTTGACATATCCAATTGAAAATTTTAGATCATGATTTTCTATTTTTGTTTTATATTTTTTTTCCATTATACCCTCATTTACATTTTGCATTGGTTGTTGTCCCTCTACTAATGTTTAGGATACAATAGAAAAAGAAAAAATAAAACCAAAAATAAAAAAAATAAAAATAAAAATATTTAGGGTCTAACTTCAAACTTTTCAATTAGACATGTCAGGACTTAAACTCTAATATGATATAAAATGCAGGATCAAAACACTAATTAGCCCTTTTAGTATTCATGTAACGCGTAAATTTATATAGGGCTATTTGATATTACCCTCATCTTAGATTAGATATATTGATATTACCCTCCATGTTAGATTAAAAGTTAAGAATACCTCCCTGCACTTTCAGATTTTTAACGACACTTTCAGGAGAATATTCTTAACTTTTAATCTAACAGAGGATAAATCAATATACTTAATCTAAAATAAGGGTAATATCAAATAGTCCATTTATATATACACAAATATTTGTTTATCCTTACTGGACACATGTTAGGACAATTCTTAGTAGAGACAAGTTACAAGGTCGTTTCTATACAATGAAAAGTATATAAATATATGAATTGTGTTACAAAGGATATAATCCTTAAGAAAGTTGAAAAAGAGTCCACAGTATTGGTTGGGATGGATTGAAGACCAACTAAAAAAATTAAAAATTTGCTTATATCTTTCATATAATTTTTTTGATTTTTTGATTTATATGAATTAGTCGACTTTTAATCTATCCAAATTTATTATAGCACATTTCAGCTACAATTTTTGGATCCACCGCTACACGGCGATAGTATCAAGACATATATCGTGTCCAATATTCGTCGAGTACAGATGTAAATAAAAATTATACTCCTACGAGGAATATCTACTTATGACATAAGTATTTGGTCATTGAAGTCGAACACATGATGATTGGCTCTATCATCGTCTTTCTTAATTTGTTCATAGTATATTCCTTCCGCTTTGGTGACAGTCCCATCATATCCACATCAATTGCCACTTGAATTCCGTTCCTTATTGTAGATTAGAAGATGTGGATGACAACTCTATTGGAAGGGGGCGTGTACTTGAATCATGACTGCAAAAGAGTGACATAAAGTTCCTGTGTCTTTATTTATTTGTTCACTTTTCTTTTTGTGTGTTAACAATTTTGTTTTGAGAAAATTTGAGTTGTATCGCATTTTATTTAGGAAAATATTAAGTTTACTATTGAACGCTTACAACCCTCTTTTCTCCTGTAATGTGGGCCACATTCGATCTCACCTCTCCTCCAATGAATGGCTGTCACGTGACACTCATGTCACGTGGCGGACACCGGATCCCACATACCCCTCCCCCCCTCACCCAATGGACGGTCGCCACGCGTGGCGGTTGTAAGAAGGGTGTAAGCATTTGGTTGTAGGCGTAGCATTGCTGTTTTATTTATCATAATTAAAGATGCATCTTACTATTTTACCATAATGTAAAATATTTCCACTTCCGTTAAGTTGACCGTTAATTTTTGATCAAAAATTTCTAGCAAATCATCATTATTATCAGCCTTCCATGCTCAGTCTGAAAAGAAGGAAGGAATATTTCGGTCAAAAATTAACAGTCAACGGAATTGATCGTTAGTTTTTGACGAAAGTAAAAAATTATACATTATGATAAAACAGTAGAATGCACATTAAATTATGATAAATAAAGTGAGATACAACTCAAAAATTTTTCTTTTGTTTTTCATTAAATAGATAATTTCACTTTTTCTCTTTGTGGCCGGATCCCTATCTCTTTGGGAGCACTACTAGGTAGGCCTCCACATTCCAACGGCAAAAGGTGGTGGGTCCCACCGACATTGCTCTCCACATGGAGGGCGAGCAAAGGAGGAGGAGTACGATCGGCCTACCAGACCCCTCTAATCGTAACAGTTTCAACTTGTACGTATTAGGAGTGAGCATTATTCAATTTTGGACCAAAAAATTAAGCCAAACAGAATAAGAGATTCGATTCGGTTTAAAAAAAAATCGATTTTATTTCAGTTTTAAAAATACTAAAAAAAATTTATTTAGTTCCGACTTTGGATTTCGTTCCAAAACCGAAAACCGAATAAGACTTGTACAATTATATAAATATCCTCAATTCTATGCATATTTTGTGATTATATATATATATATATATATATATATATATATATATATTAAAAACAACAATTACATATATATGTTTTGAAGTACAATTTTAGTAATTTAACAAATAGTCCAACTTTAAACACAACTTTGAAATACAACAAATGTATAAAAATTATAATTTTAAATATAATTTAACTACGATTTCAATTTTGGGTCCAATCTATTAAATAGTAGAAATAACATAATCAAACAAACCAAATTGATTATGTTTCAATTAATTCTGGTTCAGTTTTGTTTTTTTTAAATTTCGACTTACTCGGTTTTGACTATTTCATTTAGGATACCGAACATATACAATTAAATTTCAGAATATCAATATGATGGAATTGATACAAGTGCCTGTGTTACTTTATGCAGGTATGATGGCTCCAGTAGACATACATTCAGGGTCGGCCCTAGGATAAACCAGACAAGCCATTAGGCTTGGACAACCCTCCGGTCAGAACAACCCCCCAGTCAGGACAACCCTCCATACCCTAAGTCCTCATCTCTCCGCCTATAGAGTCTTCATGGTCCACTCCAACTCTTCTCTGTCAGTTGAACTAGCAATCTACCAAACCCATATTTGAAGTTCCCACTAGAAATGTCTCGAATAACTCTAGAAGACGAACTCAGAATCCGAGCTCCACAATGCCATCAGAACGGGAGACTTCGACGCTGCTGCTAACCTCTCTCGCCATCAATTTTTTTTATATCTTCTTTTTGAAGTCGAGGACAAGAAGCAACCAAATTTAGCTCTGGGTAGGACAATCCAACGCTCTGGGCCAGCCCTGCATACATTGGCATGAAATCAGAAGAAAGGAAAAGAAAGAAGGATTGAGCACGAGAGTAATCTAATCCCAAATCTTTTATTATCTGCTTGCCTACTCTGACTATAACCTGAGAGTAACGCAGGCAGCAACAAGAACAATAGATTAGACGAAGAGCTTACAAACACAACCTGCTTTTAAAACTCAAATTATTTTTGTACTCTTTTAACTGTCTCAACCACACGACACTCTTACACCAATTGCTTCCCAAAGCCCCAGAATACTACAGAAAGCTTCATCAACAAACCAATTCCTCCAGTACCAATTTAGGAACCTGAGATTGTTGTCCAAATTGTACGCCAAGGATGAAATGGGAGGAAAAAAAAGGCACTAGGCAAACTAAAACTAAAACTTAAGCATGTAGACTAAATAATCATCTCGGTGCCGTATCCAGCGTCCGAACATTTGCACCAGCCATCCCTTCAACCCTGTCCTTGGTTACCTCCACGAATCGTCCAATCATTTCATGGAACTGCCTCAGCCCAGACAAGGAAAGGAGGATGGATGAGCAATCGGGTCCTGCAACCTGCATTTTTCGGTAGATGAAAGCGAAATTAGGCGCAACTGGAGCTTTACATGTAGAGTAATATAACAGAAAGTATGAAAAACTTGAGTATCTGTGATACCTCTGATATCCTCAAGAAATGGCCCCTATTGTTGCTACCTAGATCAAAGAAAAACCACTTCTGATCCACCCAGATCACTTTAGACATCCCCATGCCTCCAACGTCATCTGGAGAGTTGAATTCAACCAAGCGGTCAACATTCATGTCAGGCCAAGAGGCAGATTGGTTGCTGTGGCATGATATGAATCCAGCACCAACATCGTCTGAAAGTCCAGGAAGATGTTCGGAAGGTTCGACATGTTGCTGTTTTTTGCAGATGGAAACACACTTGGAAGTGAGCACGGAGACCCAAACTACGCAAGTACTATACAAAAAGTCAAACCTTTCGGTACCTGATTTGGTACAATGAATAGTCGTGAAGCCTCTTCATTGATCTCAAGCAAAATGTTCCTTAATGCCGTCCATCCTTCTTCGCCGGAGCTTCCTGCAGGAACAATAACCGTACTCCGGTTTCTGCTCACAGATGCTTCAGAAACCTATTGAAGGTTAGCCTCCAAAGAAACGCCACACTTAACATTCCAGTTCTCTCAAACGTACTAGTGCTTTGTGTTCCGAAACAGTAAGCCAATTAACATATTCAATCCTCAAGTAGCACATGAACTTAGATACGTGTTCTTACCTGTATACACTGAATACATCTAGGTATATATGTGGAAAAATGTAACAGTATTTCTATTTTTTTTTCAGCATATGATCTGAATGAGGAAAAAGGTCAGAAATAAAAGTTCGGTATCCAAGTGTACAAATATGAAGAGATCGAATATATTCTTACTTGATATGAGAACCATCTTAATCAAACCTCAATCAGTGGAGTCCAATTTCTCTTTCCTCTCTTTTTCTTCTCATCTTTAATCTTTTAGGGATCGTTTGGATGAATGTTTTGTATTCCTAGGAATTTATTTTCCATTCATTTTCCATGGGAAAAGAATTCAACATTTCCATACCCATATTTGGTTTGGTTTGGTTAGGTTGGGGATATAGAAAAGAATCTTAATTTATTTAGTTTTCCATAAATACCTTTTCATCTTCTATTACCTAAATTTATATGTTTGAGATAGAAGTTGAAATTTTGAAAGTAAAATGAGGGTGTTATTGTCCAAACAAAATATTCAAACAACATTCCTAGGAAAACAAAACTATCCTCAAGGGGGGCATTGGAAATTACTTTCCCACAACAATGGAAATATGAAGCCCCTCTTATTCCCCCATAATTCCCAATCCTAGACATACCAAACAAGGGTAAGAAATCTAAAACCCATTCTCAAGCCTCCAAAACTTGAACCAAACGCCACCTTAATTGTTTTCCCTGGATATCCGCTGAAACTCTATAGGGTTTCAGACGCTTGTTTGTTTGCTTGCTAGATCCTTATGAAAAGATATGTTAGTTTTCTTCAGTTTTGATGTTAAAAATCCTTGTTTATGAAAACATAACCTACAGCAAACAATTCCCGATAAGTTTGTGGAAAGAGGATCCGATGTCAATTTATTTCTTTTGCGTCTCCATCAACAAAGATTTCTCATAAGTTTTATCTTATCTTGTACTATCAATACCAAGTCAATAGTATCCTATGCTTTCCACGAAAGTCAATAGTTCAACCTATTGTCAGAGGGCAGTTTTGGTTTTATACCAGTTGTAAAGTAAAAGTTCCACCATTTGACTGAAGATCCTCTGTGACTGATTCAAAGTATTACCAATTGGATGGATCAAGATGCTTTATTCAGACCTGGCCCTGGAACAGTATTGGTGCACACGTTCTAGACTGATCAGACAAAGGCAAGTAGAAACCAAAGATTACAGCAGAAAGCTTGTATTTAAACTTGCTATGCATCAGTATAAAGAACTCAAGAAATAACAAGGAAATTTGCGAACACTATTCTACTAAAATTTAAGACCCTGAGCTTAAAATAAATAACAAAAACTATCAATTTTGATCCATCTCCTAACAAAAATAAGGAAACTCAAGTCCTCTATATAGCCCTACTAAAACCCACTGCAAACTGAAACAGAACATTAAATAAAACTGGAAAATTCTTAAGGAAAAAATCCGCTTGAAATAATTCACCTTTAAATTAGAAGCATTGACTACTATTATAAGGTAAAATCTAGCCTTTGCTGACTACTACCTAGTAGACCAGCAAAAGGAAGTGGTTTACCAAATATTATATTCCTACTATTCCAAACTGCAACTTGCTTGTTCCTCGTTTGGACTTTATCAAATCCAACAGCTGTGCTTAGAATCACCACCATTTCAAACTCGATTAAAAGGTAAGCATCTAGTCATGCAGTAGGTAAAATTTGAACTGCAACCTATGTCAGATCACACCAAGACAATACCTGGAACATGGAATTGCTATAGGAACTCCCAAGTAAAAACTACTCAAGCAGAAAAGGCATAAAAGTGAAGAAGGATGAACAAAGGATCTCATAGGAAGGAAAAACAAAATTATTGGAGATGGGACTAATGTCAGCTACATGATTGCTTTCGATGCTTGTAGAGACAGCACCAGGTGACGTTACTGAGTATATGGGGTGGTGATTGGTGATTGGTGAGAGCGACAACAGTAGACAGCTTCATGATTCCTGGAGAGTCGATGACAATTAGAATTGGGTGATTGGTGAGAGTGACAACATGAGTGGATGAGAAACTATCTAAAGCAGCACCAAGGATAACATCTATGTTGAAGTGTGACAGTTGGAAGTCCTTCAGGGGAGGAGGAAATAAGAAGCAAAAGGAAGCGTCTTCTTCAGGAAAGTGAAGCTTCCACCCTGACTTCAACTTCAGTAGTAAGGGAGGAAATTTCCATCTTGGCAAGGTTATATTTGCCACGGTCTGGAGATTATCAATGGTTGCAAGGTTGTGGTGGTTGTGGAATTCCCATAGAACAGTGGTACAATCACAGAAGAAGCCAGTAGAAAGGAACTGAGCTTCTTCTTGAATAAAGTGCAGAGGCATAGCCCCTATATATCTTCATTTTGGCATGAAAGTAAGCAACTAGGTTTACTCTTGTCTAGGTGCCTGACAACAATGTGGAGATCGTCAAGTGAGTTCAGTCATCGTGAGAGGTTGTGTTGGTCATGAAAGTACTAAAACAATTGTGGCAGAAAGAAAACAAAGACGAGAGGAGGTATCAAAACAAGTAGGATTCAATACTACTTTGGTTATGTAAGAGCATTAAACCGCAATAAATGAAAAACAAGCAAAAAAGATCAAGAAAAATCCTTCTCTGAAACTAGTAGCCAGAAAGTCACATTTACATAAGAAACTACATAATGAATCTTTTAAACACTACCTACAAATTTCTTTGATCTCTCCCCATAATATTACATCCAAACTATAACTACTCCTAAGCAAAGAAAAAAGTACATTTGTTTATCCTAAACCAACAAGAAAGAATCTTAAAGAACACCTACATACAGTTACCTATATTTACCTTTTATTCCCGACTTGATCAATCACCTAATCAGACCAATCAACTAGCCTGCAGAATCAACACGAACAGAGGAAGGACAGTCTGAATCTTTTTTTAGTTTTCCTATTATTAAATCCCTATTGCTACCTTGAGGGGCAAATTAGTTAATGTTAAAACCTCTTGTTAGCCTTGACAGAATAAACTCTTTATCGGATTAAAGCTAAGGCAGTCCTTACAACTAGAGGTCTTAAGAAATTAAGGGGCTTTAAGCAAATATTTAGATTTAGGGACTATGTCAAAACCGGTTAGATTTGAGGGGTGTATAACTTTATATACTTACCAAAATTCTTAAGCTTATTCTATTTAATCATGATGTTATGCGAAACTGCATATTGTTGAGTAGTTAAGTACAAAGAGAGTTAGTATGGTTACGTCATGTCAGGTTCCAGAACCTGCTTCCTAACCAGATTAATTGAATATAATCTTAGCATGAAATTGGATATATCAAGGTCAGATCAGCCACCTCTAGAAGAGGCTAACTGATCAAATTTATGCACTATCTGACCTAGCCCTCCTAGCCCTCCAAAATCCTAACAGGTAACTCTCATTAGAAAACATAGCCATACCCATCCATAAAAGAGGCCATTGTCAAGGTCCACATACGGTTCCAGACCTGGATGAATAGGTAAAGGACAAACATGACCAAGGATGGTGCATAAAAAGAACTTATGATTCCTCCGCAGAACCAACACAACCAATGTTCCCTTCATGAGAAATAAACAATAAACAAAAGGTTCCCTATATAAGGGATAAGGTAACTAATGATAGACGTGGGAGCTTGCTTGCTTGGATGGATATCTCCAATTTCGTAAAACTAAAAAAAAATGTCAACTTCAGCAAATTAGCACCCTTAGGTAGTAAAGATTTCCTAAAGAGTGGAAGAACACTGATCGCGTTCCCCAACCAAAAAAAAAGAGATGATGATATAATTGGAGGAAACGAGTAGCAAACAAGCCATTTGCCAAAATCTAACCATTTTCTACTTCAATATTTTATCTATCATCTATGAAGCTTGTTGCTGCAGAATCAGGGAGTCTCCAGTCTCCACTAAACAGGTTCAGCATGTAACACAGAAATTAGTCAATAGAGAAGGAACAGGATTATTTTAAGTGCTCGACTTTGATATCACTAATTTGGCATCTTCTTAGAGTTCATATTTATGGCTAGTCAACTACAGAACAGAATTGAAAAATCTTTCCACCGTTGGCAACTTGATTGAATTGCAAATTGGCGTTAATCTTTCCAAGAAATTTTGTTACATTTTCTTCCCCCTTAATACCTAAATTCACTCAAATAAAAATAAAAAGCATGAATGTACTGTCTGTATCCATCTTATAATGATATGCTTTCTGAAACACCAGAAACACTTGCCTACTGTAAATTATTCAACATACATACACTTTCAAGTAGTCCACAGCAGTCATCTCTGCAGTTCTTGCCAACTTTCCAGCCTTAAAGGTATTCCAAGTCCTCCCTAACTTTTTAAAATTCTGCTTACTACAAGGGAAAATAAATAGAGCAGGAGCCTCCAGTTATCACCAACTTTCCAGTCTTAAGAGGTATTCCATGACACTAACATTTTAACTAAAAGGAACCAAGGAAGTAGCACAATATCCTATGAGAGCAATAAAATCATCTTAAGAAGAGAGAGGGTGAAATCTTTCTGAAGCATTTCACCAAAATGGCTCACTGATATCATACAAAACCCACTCAATTGTAATGAAGACCATCAGTTCTAACAGAGTTTAAAGTCTAAACAAGATTGAGAAGGTAGGTGAAGTTTAATCCTGAAATGGTCCACCAAACTTCAACATCCAATTTTTTTGTTGATGTAACCTCATTCCGTACTGCAACCCTAAACTCATACAGTAGCAAAACCTACTCCTTGTAAATTAAATGCCTGTTTAATATTTATTTTTAATGTTTCTTGCTACTAGATTTCAGCTAAAGAAAAGTACCTTGCTAGAAACAATTAAACGTTTATTAAATTAAAGAATCACCAGAAACAGAATACATTTTGTGAAACTTTGAATTTAACTATTAGGTATTAACCAACTATCGATTAATCAAAGTGACAATATGATGTTTTGCCTGCTAGGCTGCTAGGCTGACACTAATTCAAGACTTACCATGAACAGAGGAAGAGGTGTAGAGCCACATGTTTGATATATAAACATCCAATCAGATAATAATTTAGCCTACTGCTTGAATGAAGATCTATATCACATCTCTGCTGAATAGAACTGCACTACCTGCATATGATGCATATGGAGTTCTGATGTCATCAATTTAAAATTAGTATTTTGTTATTTATGTTTGATTATTTATGAGACATTTTATACACGAGTTTTCACAAATATACATACAATTAGCAACATGCTATACAGGCCTTGTTTGTTTAAGAAGCCACTTTAGGCTGGATGAGAGCTAGGCTATACTAGTGGTTTTAAAATGAAAGGTTTGTTTCTATTAAACCAAAACCATCTTATTTATTTATCAAACATGGATGGATAAAATACTAAAGCAAAGAGCCTAACTAGTTTGAAATTTTATTTCGCCTTGAAACTGGTTTTATGGCGACAGGTCATTTTACTGTCATATCTTCATATTAGCAATACTTCCTTTCTGGATGGACACTTTCTGCGCAGCCACATTTCAAGAGAAGTAGCATGTTGGAATATAAATAGATGCAATAAGTCATATAGAAACAAATTACCGAGCAGATAAAAAGATTATTAGGAAAGAAAAGAGAGTAGGAGGACAATTATCATCTTCCTTCATTTCATCCTCATTTCCTACTTTGCCTGTATGAAGCCCATCTCCTCTTGATTTTCCGCTTTCATCCTCATTTCCTACTTTGCCTGTCAAGCTTCTGAAGCCCATCTCCACTTGATTTCCACTTTCTAGTCTCTGACATCTTTATTCTTCGATTTGTTAATCACAGTGGATGGATGAATAGAAATATACAGGGTGAGGAGAATAAAAGTCTTTCAAGCCTCAAATTTTCCGTTCGTATCTCAAAAGATATTACCATTGGCCATATTTATAGCCTTACCGAGTTCTAGTTACCTTTCATGTAGTGTCCAGTCTTTGTTCAATCCCTAGTTATGAGAATGCTATTTACTGATCTGGGTAGTATTATCCTCTGGATTTATAATATTTCAGCATAATTTGTCTTGGCAACCTAAAAACCCACTGGAATCTTGGTGATTCCTATCTATGGGGAACCTATAGTTTGGTCATGCCATGCTTTTTAAAGGGTACTTAAGAGTCCCTGATGAATAGCCCAACATTTTAGTTTGTCAACATAGGTAGCATTTCTTGTGATCTACAGTTTGAGTTCAAGTCGAAAGAATAAGAAGCTTAACAAAAATTAAAAGGAAAAGATAGTGGCCATATTTATAGCCTTACCGAGTTCTAGTTACCTTTCATGTAGTGTCCAGTTTTTGTTCAATCCCTAATCATGAGAATGCTATTTACTGATCTGGGTAGTATTATCCTCTGGATTTATAATATTTCAGCATAATTTGTCTTGGCAACCTAAAAACCCATGGAATCTTGGTGATTCCTATCTATGGGGAACCTATAGTTTGGTCATGCCATGCTTTTTAAAGGGTACTTAAGAGTCCCTGATGAATAGCCCAACATTTTAGTTTGTCAACATAGGTAGCATTTCTTGTGATCTACAGTTTGAGTTCAAGTCGAAAGACTAAGAAGCTTAACAAAATTTAAAAGGAAAAGATAGGGTCACTAGAAGGCTCCCATTGAGTGGAAGCTAGAGAAATTTTAGTAGGTTAAATCTGAGGATATGAATACTCTAACATAGGTCTGGACACTGGTTTCAAGCATAATTGCTTTGTAGTTAAGGCGCATAGGCTGTGAATTGCATGTCAATTTCTATATTCCAACATAAAGTCATCATGAGCCTATTTAGTTGGCTGAATTGAATGTGTTTGGGGGAATTCAAGTGGGTGCACCTGGATTCTCTGCTTTTGCAATGTTAGTTGGCAAGTTTGGGGAGCCAAAAGCAAGGAAAGCAACTTCCTGATCTCTGCTATGCTATATCAGTGCCACTTCAGCAAAATTCCATTCACAAATCCCTTCCCCCCCCCCCCCCCCCCCCCCCTAGAACAAGGATTTCCTTGAGAGTCTACTGGGCCCACATGGTTTTATATCTCTTCCTACAAAAAAAAGTGTAGACCCAGCCGTCCAAGAATCCATCCAATCAAACACCAGATGCTAGAATTCAACCATGTCACCAGTGGAACACTTTGGTGGGTACCACCAACTAAATTCCATGGGTTGTTGAAACCAAATAGACCCTTCTATGTTGCACAAATACAGACAAAATACAGATACGAGATATGGAAGATTTCCAAAAAAAAGGATATGTGTACCAAGCAGACCCAGATACTTAGCATGTACTAATTGTTCTTGGGTATTTGCAATTACGTACCCAAATTATTATTCTTTTTTGTTTTAAATTTTGGGTACTAAACGGGTACTTCTATCTTTTCTAATGCAGCTCATTAGATATGACCTCGGCTTTTAACATACAACTTCGATAATTTTATTTTAGAAATGAAACTTTATCATGTATAAACTTAAAATGCATAGTTTTCGACTAAAAAATCAATTAATAACTATGGTGAAGAAATTTAGAACTTTGGTTATAGCGCATATATATATATATATATATATATAGAGAGAGAGAGAGAGAGAGAGAGAGAGTCTTACCTCTCTAAATTAATACACCAATAATTAATAACCTCTAACATTTAATAAAATCTCATGAAACCGACAACGTTCTATAGACATAATTTAACACTTCTATTATCTAATAATTAATACAAAATATTGAAAAAACAGAATCAAGTTCCTTAGAGAACCATCTATCTAAGTAGCTTGTTTCTTCTCAGTTGTCCTGATCTCGAAATGTATACCTCGGAGTACCTTATAAGCTACATCATGAGTGAAAAAGATCAAGAAGAGAAATACACAAGTAAAGAAGAGAAATACAAGAGTAAAATGCACCTAATTTACCTTTATTAGACATAGGGTCATTATCCATATCTTCTTCGATTTTCTCTTCATGATGATCTTCTGATGATGCAATTACTATGAGATCTTCATCCGGTATTTCCTCATGGGCAATTTCTTGCTCCTCTAGATTTAAGAGGTTATTAATATACATTGAGTGATAAATTAAAAGTTGATCAATAACAGTTGCAAGTTCTTGATCTATTGCTTGTTCCTCTGGACTCTCTTCAATTAATAGGGTATCATCCTTGCATTTAATTTTTATTGGAG